>APFE031715471.1:1340-41080 GCA_000404065.3 Pinus taeda | reverse complement strand
TTTTGGTACCTTCTGCTAATTTGTGTGAGATGCTTTCCACTCGTGGCCTAGTTTGGTGATATATCTTTCGATCATTTTTGTGACATTGTGAGCTCGATCTGATATACGTGGATTGTATGTGTTGTTTTTATTTGAAATATTGAAAAGAAAACTATGTTCTATGGCATTTTAGTTCTTGGTCGTCCATCTCGGGCTTGAGATCATTTTTGTACATAGGTCATTATGGTTCCACGCTTGTTGTCTACCTACATTGAATTTTGAATTGAAACCTTATTTGAACTTGAGCTTCTTGTTTTTCTAAGTGTGATATGTCATATATCAATTTTTTCATTTGCACAGCCTTAGTTTTGAGCTTTTGAGTGATTCTTAGTGTTATTGCTTTGGCATTGTTTAACAGTGTTTACTTTTCTAATGTAAATTGTTTAATGGATTTGTTATTTATGAATTTGGTGAATTTAAAAATAATCATTGAGAGTGAATGTGAGGTTTTCATTCTCACTTTGAAAAAGGATAATGTATATTATACTCTCTCTTAGATAGTTTTCATCAAATTGGAAACATAAATTATACTTCATTTTGTCTGCATTAGGATTGGTACTGAGCTTTTTCCCACCATCTTAGTTTCACTCTATACCCCTAGGTGATCAATAACATAAAAGAAATCATTAATAATATTATTTACACATTTTTGGTTGGATAACTCCAACAGTATCCTATGTTTTTGAGCCTTCGAGTAAGGTTGGTAGAGGGAACTCTTTAAGGCTATTAAATTGAAACTAAAATCTAGAAATGAGTGTAAATTTATTTTCACATCATATGCTTGCTAAAAAATTGTCACATGAGAGTTCACCAAATAGTTTCATTGGGAACCTCTAGAGTGACAAGCCTATTCTCAGGCTACTGGTGCCTATCAATTACCACTTGGAGAGGCATATGACTCACTTTGTGAAATCTCTCAAAATGTCTAAGGAAAGTTAGTTACTCCACCTATGAATATGGTTTTCGTCACGTGTCTCCCACTAGGAATTTGATTGTTAAGTGCTAATCATAGTGGGATATCATCTAGGGCTCTTACCTAGGTGACTATGGGTGGGAAGTCCTACTAGTACCTAAGGTGGATGTTAGTTACTATAGCAATTCTCCTAGACGATAGTGTTAAGCCCCAACAAGGTTACTTATACCTATTAAGGCTGATATAGGAAGGTTGAGGAAACTGCTTCAATCCTTCATCAATACAAGGTCCTTTTGGGCTTCATATCCTCAAGCATATTGGATTTTATGGAGTGTTTTCCTTTTGAATCTCTAAGGGGTTTTTATGTGCATGTTATTTCATTTTATTGTAGTTGGCATAGGGTATCTAAAATTAATTGATTGAATAATAAAAATGTATTCACCATGGCTAAAAAAATTGTTTTCAATATCAAGAAATGTTAAAACTTTATCCTAAATAGGAGGGTATAACATCTCAAAGATGTAGCATAGCTCCAATATTGGAGGAGTCATATCAAAATCAATTTTGGTGGGATAATCTTGGTTCTTGGGGGTAATACTTGGTCATAGTTGAAGTTGTAGATGAAGTTCCACTGCCACATGTCATCCAACCTTTAACTTAGCCTCTTGACCACATACTTGTATAGTTAAATGCCTCTTTCTTAAAGCCTTTCGCCTTTTCCAATCATGTGATGTCTATTGATAATGGTAGTTCTACCATGGGGGAGTGGCTCCTTCATTGCCATCCACATATAGAGTGTCATTTTTTATCTCTTCTTTAACACTGATTAGTGTGATAGGTCCCACTACCTAGAGTTTAGTTACACCTATCATCTTGCAATGGGCCATCTTATCAGTGTCTATTGTAACCCAAACATATTTTTCTAATTTATTTGTTTCCTTCACTCTGCCTAAATTTCTGTTTGGAAGAGGTTAAAATATGATTCAACCAACAAGAGCTTCACCTAATTCATATATCCCTACGATCATCATCTCTAGTATGGGTCAATCATCTTCAATGAACTTTCCAAGGGGATATACATTTGTCCATGGTCGATCTAGGGGCAATATTATTTTTTGGGGGGGCCTTCAACCCTTAGGGTACTTCTATGTTTGAAGTAATGCATTACTCTCGAGGTTTTAAATCCTTAAAAGGGGCTAATTTACCTAGGGGAAATATCCCTACTAGTGCCAATATGCCTGTGAGTTTTCCAATATCATATCCTTGACCATGTTCATGAGTGGAGGAATATAAAGAAATTTATTAAAAAAAAAAGCCATCACTAATTGCTCACAGATTTGTTTACTCAATCATTACAAAAACCTATACCTAGCGATGGCATTATGGCAAGGGAATATATTGAGGAGGAAGTCGTTGTATGTGCCCAACATCTTGACATGATTTATTCACATTTGAGTACTGTATATTACATCAACAATAATCTTCCCCCTCCTTCAATTGAATCCCAAAGGCCTAAATTGGGACAACATTATAATAATGTGATTGGTTATGTCTCTTCTAAGGTTGTGAGTCAGTTATTTACTCAATTGGGCTAACTGATCATTACTTCACAAGCCCTAAAAGTGTGTCCAATTCAAAAAAATCCACCTCTTTTAATAAAGCACAAAGATTCATATGGTGTAGTCCATGCAACCAAATAATACTTAGCAACTTGATGGGAAAAATAAGAAATACAAGTATAAAAACAATTGTAAATTTGCTTGAGAGAGTCCACAATCACAACCCAATGAGAGTGGAGGTGTAAATGGCTAATGTAGAAATGTAAAATTCCTTTGCAAGGTTTGCCAAGGGGATAACTTAACTTAAAAATACTCAAGAGTGGTTGAGATTCATCACTTCCTTATGCAACCTAATGCTACTAAAGAAAAAATTGTTTTGACACATTTGGTCATTGTCTAATATTAAGAAATGGTTACACAACCTCCTCCACCTCCACCTTAAGGTCATGGAAGGAAAACAATTTCCCAGAGATAATACACATATCATTATATTCAACTTATAATTTAAATTCTCTATGAGAGATAAATCTTATGATGTTATAGAGTAGAGTTATGGTTCTAGGCACCTAGTCATCCCGATTGTGCCTAACGGAACTATCATGCTAGATAATATTTTAGATCTAGTGTGTTTCCAACCTAAGGTTATTCTTGATGAGGCAAAAAAAAATACCTATGTTAAAATTTTTAAACACTAAAGTATTTTTTAGGATTTAGCCCAAGCTCCTTGTAGCATGGCTTCCTTGGAGGTTTTGCAAATTTGTCCTATGTAATGTAGATCTTTGTTTATTGGTATCAAAAAGGTTGATCCCTTTCAATAGAATATAATAACATTTGGTATTGATGAAAATCATTTTATATTATCCCATAAGGTAACTTTTCATATGTATTTACACATCTTCAGTTATCATGTGTGCTACATTATTATGGATTAAGGATCTTCCACATATATTATGACCTCGTTAAGTATGAAAGCCCTTAATTCAATAGCGCTCATTAAGTCAAGTACCATAATTCAAATCTTCTATTAACATACCTTTGTGCCTCATGGCCTTCTTATAGCATCGTACATCGAGCTAGGGGTAAAGATAGTTATGGTGAATGTAGAAGTTGTTAACACCCCATTAGATTATAATATTCTCCTTGATTGTATTTAGTTCTATGGTATGACTTTTATCGTATCATCAATCTTCCACATTGATCACTTCATCCACAAAGGAAAGATCATCACTATTAGTCATCTTGATTATTGTATGTTAATGACCAAATATAGAACTTTGGGAGCTATTGTGCCATTTATTGGCAATAATCATTTAACTTAAAAGATAATTTGTGTGGGTCTATTTAAAATCATATCCCTCAATTATATATTTCCTATAAGCACACTTGGAACTCCTTATACTTTTGTGGCTCCAATGCATATGATATCTTTAGTCACTAATTGATTCCATTCATCTCCTCATACTTGGGTGGTTCCTTCTCCTTTAGAAGGAGACCTATATGGTAAGAATACATAGCCTTTAGTGGAATATATTTTCATTTTATTTTTTGCATTAATACCTCCAAATGGTTGTCCAAAGGCCCATCACATTATTGAACTCGATCAGGATTCCTTTCCCACTTAGGTTGTCACTGTGCCTTTTCCATGTGACTCCATAGATGAGGAGTTTTCTTCCAAAAAGGTCATCCTGGAGTTCTCGGATTTTCTTTCTTCCCTAAGAAGAATGTTCTATTTGATGCCTCTATTCTCCTTGAATATGAACTAGTCAAGAATGGGAAACTAAATCTTAAACTTTTTAGGGTGATTCTCGAAGACACCTATGGAAGTTCCACCCTTCAACCAAGGAAAACATTGTGTTTCTATTTGTGAGGTTGGAAATGTGTTTCCCAACCCACATCCTCTAATCTATGAGTGTATCTTACCCCCTTTATGTCTTTATAGCTCTATTCAAGGACATGTAATCTCTCATAATTTCTCTCATTCTTTATGTCCTTAGGTATTTCTTGACAATGATATGGTCTTGGGTTTTTCCCAACATCATCAAGGTTTAGGAATTAGGAAACTCAACTATCTATGGCATGGTCCTACTAGGGTGTGCCATATGGTACAAATACCAACATATGTTTTCATATATGGGAATCCTTGCCCTGTTCCCAATGGTGGGAACAACATGACATAACCTACTAAATGATGTTATTCATGTATATATTGTATATAGGTTTGGGTGGGGTGTGTTTTCCTCTTTTAATGTTGTGTGTGTTTATGTTACTTTGAGTGTTTTCTTATGCATGGTTCTTTATTGGTTAATGTCAACTCCATGCATGATCTATTTAGGATTTATAGATGATGTCAACTATCATACTCAAAACCTTGCTTTCATTTTTCGGTTTCTCCTTTCACCCACCAATCAGCTCATGGGTTCAAGGGGAATTTTCCTTCTCTTTGAAACCAATATTGTGGCTAAATATAGTGCCTACATTGAGCTATTTTCTAAGTCCATTGGTCTTGGAATTCATCACTTCATCATTAAAATTTACTTTCCACTTGTACTATCTCATCTAAACCATGTCCATTCTGTGAGGAACCCTACTTTGTTTCATTATTACTTGAGGATATGGGTTGACCTATGAATTTGGGTTTCACTTTTGTGAGAATTTCTTGTCAAAAAATTAGTAACTACACTTTTATGCCCGAACTAAACAAAAAATTCAGCCAAATAATTTTTTTCTTTCCCGCTGAAAATTTGAATTTATCTTTCAGCCAAAAAAATAGTCATTTAAATTAAGAACAACCTGCAATGGATTTTTTTGTCACAAGGGGAAAATTCAAGGACTAATTTTTTCGACCAAATTTTTTCCAGCCAAAAATGTTTTTATATATGTGTGGGCAATTAAAAAATTGAACATGTTTTTCTCATCCGGATGTCCGTTGAGTTTATTTGAGTTTATTTGTGTCAACTCTTATACTCGTTAGCTTGATTGTCATTGTGGAGGAAGAATTTGCAGATGGAGGAATTTTTCCCAACTTAAACTTTTGTTGTTTTTTTTGGATTTATTTTTGTATATCCTAATTTTTTTTTGTTCGTTTTTGAAGGATCGGTTGGTGCTGAGGAGTTCTTGCACCTCTTCATCACTAGAGGTATTTTTGTCAGGCTCCCCTTCTAACTGCACAATAGCTAAAAACTAGGTATGTTGACACCTTCACCTCCTTCGCTTTCTTTCAGTCAGTAAGAGTGGAAAAAAAAATTCTGGGAAAAAAAATGCATGTATCTAGAAGGAGCTTCTCTATAAGTTGTTTCGTAAGGAGAGGGCTCTAGCCTCTGTTGGTAGTTTTGTTTTGGCCAATCTGGTAGTTCAAATCCATCTAATAAACGTTACCTTACACCTCCATAAACTTAAAATTTACTAACGAAATTAGGGTACATATGTACACAAAATGAAACTGGATACCTTATAGCCTCAGACATTATTACTCTCCTTCCAGTCATGGTGGAACGAAAGAATGAGGGAGTGTGGTGACAATGTGGTTAGGAGAGACAACCCTGAAAAGCTGAGAACTTTAACAAGTTCCGTGTGCGTCTTTGGTGTGGATTTATGCTTGAGGTTCATTTTATGTTAACTTTTAGTCAAGCCCCACGCAAATAAAGCCCGATATTCCTCTTCCAGAAGATACAAGAAATATTCGGAGGAAATGAATTCAACTTCAGGAATGACCCGGGGAAGTTTATCTTTTGGGAATGTCGTATTCTGTCATCATTCTTAGTTCAGGGTTTCTTTATTTGAAAATTCCCCTACATTTTTAGAGCAATTAGGTCAATTTTGTAACTCTGATCTTTTCAATCTAATGATTATGAGGAATTTCAAGAAGTATAATTTTTATACTTTGTTGACTCTTGCAAACAGACATCTATTCTCCTTCATTTGATTGCCTTATTACTCATGAAAAATTTTACTTCAGTTTCGTTAGATTCACAACCACAGCATACATGTAATAAAATTGCTACTTACACTGATGGAAGTATGTTTCCCAACAATTGGAATAGGGAAATCAGGGATCTAGTAAAGGATACACCTCAAATAGGGTTCAACAATTCTTCACATGTTAGAAAAGTGTGCCTCCTTCATTTTATTTCAGTCTGTAGGAGAGACTAATCGTGATCAACATTGTGCATCAAGAATTTCATTAAAATATTAAGGCAAAGGAGTTACAATTTTTCTTTAGCATTCTCTTCCTCACATGAAAATAGTGACACTACTCAAGTTAATTGACATTGCAGTTGGTTGAAACCTCTCATTATAAAGGACTAGCGCACATCTTTTTCCTTTGTGAAATGTGTTTCAAGTCGAAATGATCTCTAGAGTGCACATATAACTCATCCTCAATTTCCCAACATGTCCATCAATTTGACATGTTGTCCTCAATTTCATTTAATAACTTAGAATCATCCATTCTAAATACTTTCTTTGGATCTTGGGTTCATTGCTCTCTATGAAAATTTATGATTATCGTCCTTTGTTTTTCCATTCTATTTTTTTATTAAAGTCCTATGTTTCTACAAGAGGTTGCATTCTCCCAAGTGGAATCGAATGCACTCGTTTTTCATTCTGTTATCGAATGCACTGGTTTTCAGTCTGTAGGCCTCATCAGATGTTGTATGAGAATATTTTCTTCTAAGATCTACGAACTTTTTATTTTTTGAAGAAAAATTAAGAATCATTGAGAATAGAAAATTGTTTTCTCTAATTTGAAAAGAAAACTTAGGATAATCCATTCTAAGTATTAATAATCTGCAGAGAACAATAAATGAGAAGATTTAGAAATAGATCAAGGAAATGATAAAAGAGTTGCTATTATATTACATACAACTAGAAAATAGATCTACACAAACACATAAACTAAATATAACGAGGGAAAAATGATCTATCACCATAACTAGGAAAATACCAAAAATAATGTTATTGATAAATCATTAAGAATATAATTTATTTATTTATTTTCATTTTTTTTAAAGTATCCATTCTAAGTATAGATAATTTGCAAATAAAAATAAATGGCAACCTTTAGAAATTGATAAAAAAATGATAAAATTGGTACTATTATATTACATACAACCAAGAATACTTCTCTTCTCAAACATATAAAGTAAATATATAACCAAGAAAAAATGACCTATCACCATAACCAGGCAAATACGATGAATACAAATATTGAGAAATCACTCAAATAAGCAGGTAGAAGTGTTTCACTTTAAACATATTAACAAAATAAAAATATATTGTTTCACTATAAGGGAATGTAGTATTTATATTATAGTTGGTTGATTTTTTAAATAAAAATATATTTTTAAATTTATAAAACTGGTTATTTTTATTTTTTATTGACAAAAATAATGACTGATAATTATATAGGCATAGTCTAATTAATAGATGAAACAATTTTTTAGCTAGTAATATATCTGAGATATCTTATTTCATTTTTCAATGCATAAATGAATTCAAAACTAAAAATGATGCACAACACTTAGTCTTTTCTTTACAGATTAAACAACTGAAATCTATATAAATTTTAGAAATCTTCACTAATAGTTGCGGCTATTGACTTTCACATACACTTGTATGTTAAAAATTGTAAGCCACATTCCAAAAAAAGTCATAACAAGTCAAATTCCACAGAAACACATTACAAAGTATTAACAAGTTTCATTATAAAGTACTAGCATTTTATACCATTGCAAGAATTCTTTATAAATAAAAACAAATATTATTGAACCATTGTCTAATCATTGAGAATTTTGTAAGTCTGACTTTTTCTTGATTATGAATCTAATAGTCATTACAAAGCACACATGGCTTCAACTCAACCATAATTATATAATCATGACATATGACTCTTGTCATCAAAATCATTGTACAACTCTCATTAACCACCTCACACATGAAATCAATCCTTTTAGGTTTTTGTTGATCATTTAATATTAAATTTGTTTATTTGGCTTCAATATTGTGGTTGTTAAAGTATTGACCACATGAAAACTACTATGCAATGAGGCGTTTTTGGATTTTGTTGATTATTTAATAGTATATTTGTTTATTTTCATATAATTTTAGTTTGTACTACCATGCCCTCTTAGATGGAAGTTTAGTGACATTAAACAAAAGGAAAAAGATATGAATATAAGAAAAACTTGGATTTTCGAACCAAACACACAAGTTCCTTGAATATATTTATGTGATAATCCATAATTGATAAGACATAAGATATTTACAAGTCATATTTAAGTGGTAGGTAAACTAGCATGAATTGATGCAATTGAATATTTAAGTGATAAGCGATAATAACTCACACATTCCCATTGTTTCCTTTTTAACTTATCCTATCCATGAATAACATTCAATATGTAAAAATCTTGGTTGATGATCTAATCCATGGATTTAGGCAAGAAAACCAACAATATTATGCATATGAAAACTAGAAGTTTTTTAATCTTAATATTGAAGATAAATATAGGATTTATGGATGTCAATGTACTTAGTTGCATGATCAGAAATAAACCCTTATTTCCTTAAAAAAAAATGAATAACTTATATATAAGACGAAATCCCTTAAAAATTAGATATTGATTGATTTGAATGTGGGTATAAACTTTAAATCATACATGGCATCATGGAAAACATCCATTGATAAGTTAACCTTTGGTATAGTCCAAACCTGATAAACATGACAATATATCTAATTTCAAGGATTGTATTCTCATGATAAGTATAAGCTTCATTGAAGAGTGAAGAAATCTCATTGGGCATGGAATTACTAATAATGATTTTAGTATTAGGGGTACGGAAAGTCACAAGAGTAATTATTAGAGGATTAGAGGCCCTAGCTTTTGTTGAAAATCATATTATCTTTTTATGACGAAAAATATTTTTCTCATTATCAAAAATCAATGTAGTGTATCATGTGTTTTAATGTATATCATGTGCAATCCAATATGCTATTGTCTTTTTTTCATTAATATTTTTATTTGGGAATCATTCTTGGGTATTAATTAAAATTGGACTTTTATTCCTCCACCATCTTTAACTAACATGATTTTGACTCTATCATTTTATTACATTTAATTTTCTCATACCTACTACATGTAGGTTGCATCGTGCTACTCCAAATTATTATAAATCATAAGATTTGATTCTTATTGATGTCAAATCTCATCAATCTCGTTCAATTTAATATTATATATTCACCTCTTCTCTTGTATTTTATTATATTGATTTAAGTGATAAGCGATATTTAAGTGGTAGGATAACTAGCATGAATTAACACAATTGGATATTTCAGTGATAAAAAATAATTACTTTGTAATTTACAGTGTTGCCTTATTCACTTGTCCTATCCATGAATAAAATCCAATATGTAGAGCTCTTGGTTGATGATCTAATCATAGATTTAGGCAAGCAAGCCAACGATCTTATGCATATGAAAACTATAGTGCTTTTTGATCTTAATATTGAAGATAAATATACGATTTATGGATGTCAGTGTAATTAGTCATATGATAAAAAATAAACCCTTATTGCCTCATAGAAAAGTATTAAATGACTTATATAGAATATGAAAGGTCTGACAAATTAGTTGTTTTGATGAAAGGTTCAACTTGTCCTGATGATGTACCACACTGGTTGGTTCGAAATGCGTCGACAAATGATTTTGTATGTGATTTCGCTGAAATTTCTCTAACAATATTATGGATCACAGAAGTCTAAATTCCTTAATAAATTAGTTGTTTATTGATTTGAATGGAGGTATACTGTTTTTAAATATGGAAATTTTTGCAACAAAATCATACATTACATGATGGAAAATATCCATTGATAAGTTAACCTTTGATATAGTCCAAACTTGATAAACATGATAATATATCTAATTTCAAGGATTGGTATTCTTATGATAAGTAAACAATTCTTTGGATAGGGAAGGAATCTCATTAGGCATGGAAGTACTAATAATGATTTTATTCTTAGTGGTATGGAGAGTCGTGGGAGTAACTATTAAAGCATTAGAGGCCCTAGCTCAGGTGGAAAATCACATAATTTTTTTATGATGAAAAGTATTTTTCTCATCATAAAAAATGAATGTAGTGTAATAGATGTTTGAATGTTATTCTTGTGTATTCAAGCATGATATCATTTGTTAAGACGTTTTCCCAATTGAATTGATTTGTCAACTACCTTTGTTATTCCATTGGGATAGTTCATCGCAATATATTGTGTAATATTTGATCATCCCATCACAATATATATTTATTTCTCATCATTTTACGATAATCTAAGGCATTTGAAAAAAGTAAATATATTATTCATTTTATTGAGTTTATATTTTTCGAGGGTTTAGGAAACCCATTAAACATGTTTGAAAAATGGGAATTATGCATAGAATTTTCTTGTTATCCCATTCCATGACAAGTAGGGATTACTTATGTGCTCTACAATATTGCTTTGAACAAAGTCCTCCAAAGAAAAAGGAATCTACTTAGAAGGACAACAAACAACGAAGCATATTATTGCAATGATAGAAGGCTTGGGAACAAATAGGGAGTATGGATTTAATGGAATTGTAGTCTTCACCAATTCTGAATTTATGTGCATCTAGATGAAGGGCATGTACCAAGTCAAAAAGGAGAAGTTAGAATAACTGCATGGAGAAGTAAAAAATATTGCTAGTTAATTTCAATCTTTTAGAATAATTCATTATGCAAATGTTAATAAGATGTTTAGTGATCTATTGTATGGGGAAATTTCAATTCAAGATTTGTGTGTGAAATATGGGTTGGTGTCAAGAATCCCTCCATCAAAATGTATTAATGGACATTGTAAGATATCTCTGATATGTGTGTGTTGTTTAGTTATAAATGTGGTGTATTTAGTTACCATGTGTTTCTTTGAGTACTATACTGAGTGTTCCCCCACTGTGTAATCACAATTTCATGAATTATTAGGTGAATTATCGGAACCTGACATGTTTTATAAAATTTTGTGTTTAATTCTCAAAATGTGCACCTCATCATTTATGTTTTTAGTTTCAGTATATTTGAAATGAGGAATTTAAACCAAATAATTTTTAATAAACCCTTGGATAGTTACATTTATTTGTCTTATATTGCATGGAATTTTTTTTTATCATGGTTGTTGTGGACATATTGACAAATGTTGCACACTTGATTCTAGTGAAGTCTACATTCTGAGCTAGGTATTCATCAGAGATGTGGTTAGATTGCATGGTTTTCCAAAGAAGATTGTGTTAGACAGGGATGCAAAGTTCACTTCCATGTTTTGGAAGGAGTTGTTTGTAGGTTTGGGCACAAAGTTGGCCTTTAGAACAGCTTATAATTTGTAGACAGATAGATAAACTAAGAGGGTCAGCAGGATATTTCAGAACATGTTGAGGATATACATGATGCATAAGTAGTGAAAGTGGGAAGAGTATCTTCCACTAGTAGAGTTTTCTTACAATAATGGGTATCATGAATATTTGAAGGTGAGTCTATTTGAGGCATTGTATGGGTGAAGTTGTAATGCTCCCATCAGTTGGAGCGATCCAGTTAATAGGGTGTTGATTGGACTGAACATGTTGGCGTACATGGAATAGGAAATGTAGGCAATCAAGAAGAATGTGAAGGTAACGCCGGACAAGCAGAAGATCTATGCAGATCAGAACTAGTTGTTCAAGGAGTTCTGGTTTAGGGAGTAGGTGTACTTCCAAACCAAACAAAGAAGAGCTCCTTACGAGTTTGATCATGTTCCAATCTAGCACCGTGGTTTTGTGGACCCTTTAGTATTATTGAGAGAATATGGCCAATAACCTATCAACTTAGACTGCCTCCAAATGTGAAATTCTATGACGTTTTCCATGTGTCATTACTTAAGAGGTAAGTTAGAGATGTTGACCATTTGATTGATTGATCTGTATTGTAGGTGGAAACATATGAAGGATTCTAGCTAAAGCCTCATTGTATACTGCAGAAAAAGGTGTGCATGCTTTAGAACTCAGTAACCAAGGAGGTTAAAGTGTATTGGAAGCACTTTCAGCCTGATGAAGCAACATGGGAGATGACGGATCAAATGTTGGCTATGTATCCTTCATTATTTTCTGATTGAGGAAAGGAAGTTTTGGTATGGTGTTTTGGCATATGTCTATGGTATATGATGTGGTACATGTCATGTCATTATGTTGTCATGTTGTTATGTTGTCATGTTGGTTTTCTTTTCAGTAGGGTAATCATTGTAAATACTACATTGAGCTATGTTATTAAGCTCCATGGAAGTACATTTTATTTTCAGTAGTTTTGTGAAGGTATAAGTGTGGTTGAACACTAAGGATGGTGTCCCCCAAGGGGGAGTGTTCTATAACATCCCTGGTCAAAATTCCATGTAATAAAACTTAACAAAGGAAAAATAATAACAACGGTTGCTGTGACATTTATTTCGAGTTGAACGTTGCTCAAAACATCCTAGTAGGTTTGCATTTGGTTTATTATGGCTAAGGAAATTTGCAAAGGAAATGGGTAAAACTTTGGAAAAGAAAAACAAATTTTTTGGCACATTTATTATGAAAATAATGGAAATTGGGAGAAAAGGAAGGTGAAAGGTCACAGGTTGCATGTGAGGAGGAAATTGAAGGAAAATAAAGAAAAATGAAGAAAATGGAGGCCTAATTCGTAAAAAGCCTTCTGAGGATCAGTTTGTAACCTTTTGTTAGTTCAACTTTGGAGCTCTCTCATTATATTCCCTCTCTCTCACTCTTGGACACTTTGATTTATTTTGGAGCATTTTGGTGTTGGATCAAGAAAGGCATAGAAGGGAAGAGGAAGAAAATATCAAGCAAGGAACAGTAGGATCATGTATCTACAAGATTAATCTTTGCAAGTATCGATTTTCATGTGTATTTTCCTCGCTAGATTTGGAATCCATGCTATTGCATGTGCTTATTTTGCTGTTATGGCATGGGTTTTCTAGGTACAATAGTGTTTTCCAGCTAGCCTTGCCATTTTTGGATAGCAATCATGTGATAGGGTTCTCATGTTTTGGTTGAGCTAGATTGTCGGATGGATTCCAAGCTAAATGAGTTGGACCTATGAATGATAGAACACATGGCCTCATAACCCTTGAAGCACACTGTGGATTGTGGAAAATTTGGATTTTTTGTTGCATCAGTGGGGCCTAGGAATCCTTGTCGGTGAACGGCAGGATATACAGTAAAGACAAGAGGTGGTTTTCTCTTTTTTGGGCCTGGTAATTACGAGTTGGGATATATGGTAAATTTTGGAGAGTGGGTCTTGATTTAGGGCCTAGTGATCCGGTGTGGATTTCGATAAAGCCTGAGAGACTAAAATACAAACAAATTCCTCATGGTGTAGGTGAATAAATCTGGTGGTATGTCTACTTGTTTGGCCTAGTGTTAGGGTGGAGATCATGGTAAAGCCTATTATTACATGTTCATTGTGTTGGCATAGTGATCTAGGATGGATTACAGTAAATCTTGGTTTCTATTCATGAGGGTGAGGTGGTTTACCCTCACGATGCCCTCTCTTTTGGTTTGAGTCCCACATTCATTCTTGGAATATACTATAGAGGTGAATGGATGAAGAGGGATTTGGCTCAATCATTCTATGGTTCGATGGAAAATGGTAGACCCATCTCGAGTTTGGATTTTGCATCATTAATATGAGGTTATTTCTCCTTGTATTTCTATGAGTATTATGGTGGTTTATATGTGGATCATATGGATATGATTTCGATGGTATTTTTGTTGCTATTATGCTAGTTATGTATGTGTTTTATGACAATGGCTATGTGTGGCTCTCATCATGTTTTTACATGTAAATGAATGGGCAATGTATCTATGACCTAATAGATGATATTGTACCAAGTGATATGAGGGAACAACGGTGTGATATGAGGGAACAATGGTTCTCACCGATTCTCAGATAAGTATGAGATCTCTATGATTAAATATGTTGTTTACAGCTATAAATTACATATTTTTTATATTTTTGATCAAATGCCTATCATGGCTAGTTGGGGTCTCGTTAAGGTCTTATTCAAGTATTGAATTTTGCATCATTGTTTCCCCGTTATCTTACTATTCTGAAGGTGTCATTCAATTATGGGTAGTGACCTAGGTTCTAGGCCTCAAAAAGTGGCTCAAATCCTAGGGACGCTAGCACTGAAATGGGAGACATAGTCCATGGATACTGGCATGAGAGCATCCAGATCCTCATGGATGCTATCAGGTCCATATCATGGGACTTTCTTGGGGTCAAGTTGTCTAAACCCACAATGGGACCGAGGGGCTATCTACCTTAGTGGTTGGGATGGTTCCTAGGAGTCTTGTAGATGATGTGGAAGGTCTGTATGTTGTGATTCCATCGATTCCACTTCCTTACTGTCACATAGGAGGTTGAATCTAATCATAGTAGCCTCTTGTCACATATTTACCTAGGTTGGACAATTACTTGGGTAGATGTGGGAGGAGGGTGTTACAACATTAACTGACATTTAATTATGAAAATAAAGGAAATAGGAGAAATAGAAGATGAAGGGTGAATTATTTGCATGAGAGGGAATTTGAAGGGAAAATGAAGGAAAATGAAGAAAATAAAGGCCTCAATGATAAAAATGCATTTGAGCACTAGTACACAACTTTTTTCAGTTGAGATTTTGTTGGTTTTATCTTCTTTTTTTTTCAGTTTAATCTTTGGCTATCTCATTCATTCTCTCATTATCTCATACTCTTAAACATTTTTGGGGCATTCTTAGAGAACTTTGGCATACATTTTACTTGAATAAAGAAGGCAAAGAAATGTAGGAATGTGCAACGAAATAGGTGATAAAAAAACTACAACTAGATTGATTTACAGGTAACAAGTTGCATGTGTGATTTCCTTTTTGATCTCTGGATGCATGGTATATGCATGTGGTTTTCTAATATGTGTTGACATTGTCATGGATATTTTCATGGATTGATAGTGGTTTTAGCCTTTCATTTCCATTTCTTCGAGAGTCATGATGTTGTGGGTTTTTCCACTTCATTGTTTTATGATTGGTGCTCATATTTCCTTGTGGTTGTAGACCATGGGTTGGAACAAACTCTGCATAAGCCTTGGAACAAAATGGGTTGAGTTACTAGTTCTAGATCCTAGGTTGGGAAAAAAATCTCTTTAGCCCTTGGTGGATTGAGTTACTAGTCCCTGGAGATAGGTTGGACAATTTCTTTGGAACCCTGAAAGATTGTGGGTTGAATTACTAGTTCATAGAGCACTAGAAAGCTTGGGTAGAGATCAATCTCATTTATGTTAGTGATGTCTGACCATGGAGGTGCAATCACTGTGGTTGGGGATTCAGGTGGTTTGGCCTCTGGAAGAGTTGGCTTAGTTTTGTTTGGTTTATTACATGAGATCCCATATTCATGCCTGGAATATGGTACTTGGGTGACTGGATAAAAGAGAGATTAGGTTTGGCCTAATCTACAATCGGGTGGTACATGGAAGTCCCTAACTTGGTTGTTATTTTCATACGTTAATATGACACATTCCCTTATTGTGATCTATGAACATTTGTAGTGATTATGTTTGTTATATTATGGTTGAGTTTCCATGGGTTCTAAGATGGTTTTTTGTTGGTTATATGTTGGTTAATGATGTATATTACTTATGGCTTTTGACATGTTTTGATGAATGCATTGACTAAAAAAAATTATTGTAGCTATTATGAGAGGAAATTATACCTTCTTGGTTATTCTTAGATATGTTTCAGACTCCTATGATTAGATATGCATTTGTGACTCGTACATTACATGTTCGCCATATGTTTGACGAAATGATTTCCATTGTTAGGGATTGTTAGGTCAAGTTATTATTGAATTTTGGTGTGTTTACCGTCATCCTTATTTCATTTATAATTCTGAGAAGTCTCAAGTTGTTTTGGGAAGGGGGCTAGAGGCTATTGTGGAATTGTGTCTTAGATGTTGGGACCATGGGCACTGAAATGAGAAATTTAGGTCACAACTACATGAGGAAAGGCATGTGAGTGCAGTTGGAGGACTTCAAGCATATGAAGGTAGTGTTAACCATATTACTCAAAGTCTAGGTAACTGAAACAAAGTTCCCTCTCATGGTTTAATCATCTGGGGTATTTCCTCTACTCCTAGGTGATCTGTAGTCTTGGTAGGATATATGTTTGTAGTTAGTAAGTCTCATTTGTATGTCCCGCTTCCTTAACTAGAGCTAGGAGGTTGGGTCATTTCATAGTAACCCTTCATCTCATGTTTACTGGGCAAGGTCAATGAAATTGGGTAAATTTGGGAGGGGTGGTTACAATATTACACAAGATAAATCTAAGAAGATCATGAATGACATATCATACCACAACTAGCAAATAAGAGAAAACCCCCATTCTAAAGTCACATAGAAAAATGACCAGTATACCAACAACCACAAGCCAGAGTTGAACAAGATTATGTAATACCTATGAAATTTCTATCTGGGAGGGGATAATTTAAATAGAAACCACCAATTTGAATACATGCTTGAGCTTTCTCACATTTAAAAATAGAATAAAAAACATTAACCCAACATTCTCATAAAATTAAATAAAACAACAAAGAAGGATACATTTTTACCACCGGAGATGAAAATTTCAATAGGAACCCCAAAGTAGACAACAAGAAATCCCAAGCTTAAAGAACTCGCTGGATCAAAATACCACAAGTAGGACGGTTAGGATTTCACCTCACCTCCACTATGTTGTAGAACATACCTCTCCCACCCCAACACTACACTCATGCATTTATATTGACATGATGTCAGGTTGCAAATGCAATATCACTTACCTACTCCATGTCATGACATAAAAGAACACCTAAAAGTGTGAGCTTGTCACTCCTTTCAAGATTAAAATGTTCCCTCCATGGTCCACAACCCCATTGGGGATGAATTTGTTAAGCTTGCTTAGTGAGTTCTTTTCTTTATATATTTAAATGGAAAGAATTTAGGTTGTTTAAAGTTAAATTTCGTATGAATTAATGTTTACTTCCTTCTTGGTAATATGTGAGGTTAAGGCTTCCGTTAATAAAGGTGCTGTTATCTTAATATATTGAAATGTCAAAATTTAGGGTTGTTTCCAAGTTTCATATGAATTAAACTATACTTTCTCTTTAATAATATGTGAGGTTATTGAAAGATTACTTGATTTTTTTTGGTTTCAATATATTAATGTATAAATTAGTATTCAAATTATTGAGTAGATTAATATGCAAGAGAATAAAATTATCCAAATTTTATGAAAACTTTAAAATGATTGAAATTTGTAATAAATTTAATTATTATTATTTTTAATATATCAAAAATAAATTTTATATATAGAATTTTTTGTGGGGTAAATTATATTTCTTTTAAGATTGGGATTACAAAATAATATTGAAAATTATTAATTTAGTCTTTCAATTGGGAGACAAAATTACTATACCTAGACAGGTATGAGAAAGATGAGTATTCGGATAATCAAAATTTAATAGGAAAAAATAGAATAGATGGCATTATTGGCCATGGAAATAGACAATAGGAGAAAAATAGAAAATTATATAATAGGATCATGACATAAACTTAAGAACAAGGATCAAAGTCTGTTGTAGTAACCTTGAAGGCATATTTGTTGTCTCTAGTAGTGCCTCCCATTGAGGGAGGCACTCTAAGATGTTTCTCTATGTGCTCCATTAGTCAATCTGAGATCTTCATTTGATGGTGCAGATGCTCAAGGGAATCGATGATGTATTTGTGATTCTCTTTCTAGTATAATGGAGGTCTTCCCAAAATAAATTCATGTGAAAACAAATATCAAATATCTGCACATACTCATTAAATCAGTCACAAGTGTGCCTACGTCTTGTTCGCAATCTACTAGCTCAATAATAACCTCCATCTCTAATATGTAATGTTTATGGGAGGAGACTTCTCCCTTAGTGCATGTTAGCTCTTCCTAGATGGGCCACAACATGAGGTCACAGAAATACGAGAGGGCTTCCTCTAGGTGGTGATGCATATGTGTCTTTCCCCTTTAGACCCATTCTTGATAATAGGTGTAACATACCTCATAACAAAGATTGTTTATAAGCACATTTAGCTTCCATTGATTTTTTTTAGTAACAATGTGGATATATTCTCAATACAAACTATTTCCACTTCATTAAGAATACCTAATACCAATTATAACCATACCACTATGTTTCTTTTAAATTTATAAAACCCATGAGGTTACCTTGCACTCAGTAGATAGCCACTATTCATTTCACTATTCATTTCTTATTAGGAGCATTCAACTTAATTTAATGAAGTTGTGAAAATAATTATATCATCTTTCTTATGTAGCTTCCTTCTATAATTTAATACTATAACCATATCATAGGCATGTTTCTAATGGAAACTATTTTTTCTTGTTAGCAACATATGTTAAGATATTTGAACCCTCGACTTCTATCCATTATAACCTAATCATAAACAACAAGATTGTGTCATAGAAGAAAGGCTTTAGTAGAAAGGCTTTAGTTCGTTTTATCTATAGATCCTCCATTCATATTATGTATGTGTATTTATATTATGGACTACATTATTGTGACTTTGTATATTTTTTAACATTCCGATAGTGCTCAACATATAATAATGTGGTCTATGACTTAATAATGTGGTTATGACTGCCTTGGAAATATCGCAACCAAGATAATTTTAATATTGTAAGCATATGGATTCATGTAAGTTGTAACCCACATAGAATATACATGACAACCTATGGGAATTCATATGGGATACATGGGACACCTGTTGTGTCTGCGTATCCATGGAAAATTCTCTCTAGGGTTCATATCAATGACTGGAAAGAGCTAGGGTGGTTTTGGAGGTAACTACCCATCCCCATTCTGTTTTTTTGGTCTCGTTTATCTCTCCATCTTCTTGGAAATAGGCTCTAAACCCATAGGACCTGTTCTAACCGATGTCTGTTTTTTTTACTTCTATGGCTCTAGTTCTCTCTTTCATCAAAGTACCAGACTTGCAATTTCTCATGGTGGGTTGTGGTAGGCGATTTAGAGTCATGGTCATCAATTCCAAGTTAGATTTATGTTTCCCTTCTTTACCACGCTTTTGAGTCGTGACTCATTTATCATTGAGTTTCATTTCATTTTTCATGATTAATTTATTTGTTAATGGTGGTATTTATACTTGTGTGGATTTTCTTATAGATATAGTCACAACTTTTTCCCAGGGTTCATATTGAATCAAGGTTCATTCAACTAACATATTTTTTTTATGGGTGCCAGATCTTGGATTTTTCCATGCCTTTTCAAGTAATCCAATTGTTAAACCCTAGGTCAAAATTCACCTCCGATATCAACACTTAATTTATTATTCTTAATATATTTTTCTTATTTGTAATTACGATGTAGGACAGTGTGTCTTGGACTCCCATTTGTCCTCAATTATATTTTGTGCCTTCCACTAAACACACTCAAGTTTTTTATGATAGTCATATTCAATATTATTTTGAATAATGATATTTGTTATCCGATTTCTTCTCATTTAACATATTTTGTCATTACAGGTTCAAATCTCTCCCTATAAAGAAACCATTTATGTTTACACTACATTAGATAAAATACTTTCTTACAAGGACATTCTTTGACGTGCTACCCTCCAG
Source organism: Pinus taeda (assembly GCA_000404065.3). Lineage (NCBI taxonomy): Eukaryota > Viridiplantae > Streptophyta > Pinopsida > Pinales > Pinaceae > Pinus > Pinus taeda. Next base: position 20,836 of record APFE031715471.1, on the reverse strand, counting down.
GTTCTTACGACTTGATTTTTATGTCTAGGGTTATTGACTATAAGTCTAAGAGCCTTATGTAGGGTTTTCATGCATCATTATGGTTTGATTGTTTGTGATTCTTTTAACTGTTTTAGACTAGCCTACTTCTCCGGAGGCTTCCAAACCAAACTTTTGAACCTTCTCTCTATTGAAATGCATAAGCATTTTTATTACTAACGAATAGAACTAGTTGGTTGAATAACTCTTTGTCTATGAGTATTCTTAAGTTTGACTCACTTTTGACTGAAGGTTTATTCTTACACTAGACAAATTTTGCAATTGCTATCTTTATAAAATTACTCAATAAGAAGGGCTTTTTAATTTTGTGTTTCTTTTGGAAATTATGAGTACATAAATGCTCTTTTGTAAAGCGATATTGACACCACTGTCATGTACTTTGTTTATTCAAATTATTACACTAATTTTTCTTTCTCTTAGTGGGATTCTTTCTATTTTATAACTATATATTAGATTGAATAGCATGTATATATTTCATGCAAGATAAAAGAACATTTGTGCATTGCTTCTTACAATACTTGAGTTTATGCATGGCTGAATTATTATTACTTAGCTCTTTTCTTTTGAAATTATCAACCCATTATCGTTGTTTATTTTTATTGGTAGTAATAAATATGGGTAATATGTGGCAATGTATATCCTTAGAGAATTTATACTCTTTCCTTTTCCTATTCTATTTTCTAGATTGTTATTCATTAAATTGTGTTACTCTACAATACTTATTTATCTGAAGATATATTTTACACTTGTTTAGAACATGCATTCATTTGTAATTATCAATTTATAGTCTAGGTAAGTTGTCGAAACCTATAATGGTACTTGCCCTTTCTTCCTATGACCTAATAAACTAGAACCTAGGATGATTATTGGTTAAGGAAAGAGTGTTTACTCTATTGACTCAGTTATGTGGTAACTAGCATGGTTCCTCTTCCAAGATTAAATCATGTACATGTAAATAAACATGTACATAATCATATGTTTTATTTGTAATCTTTCCTCAAGCCACATCATTTCTTGTTACCTTAATTATAAGAACCAGGTAACCATGACTATTAATTTAACTGAGAGAAAAAATTATTTATGATTCTTCATAATATGAACATTTATATTTACACGTATACAATTACAGGGATTTATGTAATCATTTACCTTAATCATGTTGTAGTATCCTATTTCTATGATTCAATATTACATGTTATAGGTTAACACTAAACAACCTATAGCTCATCAAAGAATAGTTTACACGTCATGGCTTACATAGATATTCAATCATTATTCATTTTACTTTTTCTATCCCATCTATTTAGTATTGAATTAAACATAATAAGACAGTTATATGTTCCCCTCCATAGAATGTATTAAGAGCTCTCATGGTCCTCCCAATTGTAAGTTATCTTCTTCCTCCACTCAATACCCCTCAGCTTTTCCCCATTCTGTTAGAGAAATAGATTCAAGAACCTTTGTTTTTAGAAAATTAGTTCTCATGAACCCTTAAAGAAATGTCCTTATTTCTTTCCTAGGTTCCAACCAATATTTCTCTCCCACTAGTTATAATTATGAAAACACCATATTTCTCTCTATTTTGGAGAATTTGGTATCTATGGATAAATACTTATTCCCTAGATAAGCATCCATATCTAGAACAACGGTTTAAATCACTTTAGCTTTCTCCTATAAACAATAGATAAGACAAAGAAGATGAGAAGACCTACTTGTAGTTCTGATTTCCTCTTGTCTCATTTGTACCGATCCTGTTGCTCCTTCCCATACTTAACATGCTTGAGAAGTACCTGTAAACATCAACAGAAGAAAAATAACTGACAAAAGAAATAGATCTATTGAATACAAGTAAATGGAATTAGATACATTCACACATATAAGCATCATAAAACAAGATAAGCATATCGGAAAAAGCTTCTAATACTTTATTGAATAGAAGAAGTTACAACCATCAAGTCTGATTCGAAGTCACTCCTCCAGCTTGGATCCCATCCACATCACATCAAAAGCATGACAAACTTGTAGCATAACAATACTTTTCTCAAAATCAATTCTCATAGCAACATTATCTCCTTACAATTCAACATAGTCCAACCCTTGATCACTTAGATGAGTGTTCAATTTATAGGAAGTTGAAGGAGGTTATGTCATAAATGGGGGTATTGAATGGCCTTCCATACTTAGAATTAGTTCCATGGAGGAATGGATGAGAGGATAGGATGCATCTTAACTCATTCCTCATGCATTTTCGAGCTCATAGGAGTTGATAAGTGAGGGAAACTTCTAGAAGACTCCAAGAGATAAGAATATTCCCCAAACCCTATGTGAATTTCATTCAATCTTATCTAGCACAGGTGAAAGAGGGCCTAAGTTCTCTGCAGAGCACACTAGCATGGACTCAACTGCTTTACAATGCACCCTTACATGGGCCTACCGGCGTTGGTCCCTTTAGAGGTGATTTTAGGATATCTTCAAGTCATGCAACTATCTACAAAGGAGGCATTCAAAAAGGTGACATGTTTAGGGCATGTAGCAATCGAAATTAGGGTTTTGATGAGGCCTAAAACACTAATATGGATGATGGAAGCGATGTGCCCAAATGGATCTGTAATAGCTACCCCTAAAGCATGAAATAAAAAAAAATAATTAATGTCGAATGAAATGATTTACTATGTGATGATGAGGTTTCGAACTGGAAGGTGACCTGCATGAATTACAATACATATATCATGATTTTTTTAAATTTTTCATTAGTTATTGAGGGAAGGCATACCCATGCTCAACATATAAACTTTCATTACATGTACATAGAAATTTGTCTACAGATATAGAGCCATGATCAAAATGACCATGAATGTAAAGGCATTATACATATAATTTAGTACTCCTGAAGTCGTAGCCTAGATGGATGAAACTAGTCCTCGGGTTTTCTATCTCATTCAATCGTTAACTCAAGTATGAGTCTAACCATGTGAATATGTGATATGAAGTTGAACATGGGAAGACACCATCTGATTACAAGCCGATGATGTAAGTTGTTAGCAGACACGGGAGAAATCACTGATAATGATAACGATCATCAAGGTACTGCAGTACATTCTGCATGGTGTGAATGGATGATTTGATGTTGAACACCATACAAATTCTTTCAGTCAAAGGCCATTGATGTCAACTTATCGTCAGAAGCTAGAAAACTGCCATTGATGTATGCAAGCCTCAAGGTACTGGAAGGGTGTTTCTAAGTCAACTTTTTCGATAATGTGCTGATGTCGACAAGAAGTGACTCATCGCAGGAGGGCATTGATGTATCCCACATCAATGACACGAAATGAGTGTAATGATTTTGGAGACAAAATTTGATCGAAAATACAAGGTTCAGGAATGGTGGTCATGAAAATGAAGGTTTATGGTATTGCAAAGGAGGAATTTAAATTGGATGACTTCTCTTGAACATGTCGGCAACACTTAAACGAATTGGTGGAATTGACCCAAAACAAGGCTACGGATGGTATGATAGACTAGAAATATGATAACCATTAAGTTGATAACCCAATGAAAGTAGTCATGGTGATGAAGTGAAAGTGTCCTGCTCAAGAGGGACCTGCTACCAAAAAGTGCTTTTCGCCTTTTTCCCATTTTCCCCAGTCATTGCTGACTAGTACCTCTTTATTTTTTATCAAGCTTGAGGAGGATAACATATGCTTGTTGTATAATTCTACCCTTCAAGTAAATCCATCGCTATGTGATTTTTTAATGAGTCTATCGAAGGTGAAACTCGGTCTTGTCTAGATGGACAAGTTTGTCACTATTTGATGTTTTAACGAGTTTAACAACAAAGATAACTTCGTCCTTTCCATGTTTAGAGAGTTTGAGAAGGGACAAGAAGAAAACCCCACAAGTTCTTTTTCATAGATTTGTCTCTCAAGTTCGAAAAAGCATATAATAATACAAGCCAAAACCTATTGACCATGTTTGGTCAATGTATTCCTTTTTCGCAGTTAATCTATCTCAACCCGAAAAAGGGTTAAACTTATAATGAGTAGATGTCATTTCCAATCCGTTAACGGGCTGGAAAGGACAAGTGCTCATCAATATTTTCATGTTTAGAGAGTCTGGATAGACCTTAAAGAGGACTCTATGGGGGTTCCTTTTTTTCTCTTTAACAAAGCTTGAAAAAGAGATAAAAGTATGCTTTGTGGTCAAAGGTACAATTTACAATCGAGCATGACAAATTCTATAAGTCAGTTGCAAAACCTGCTCGAAATACCACCAAAGGGATTAAAAATACCTGTTTCATAGGTAAAAATAGGAAAGTAATAATTTTTACTCGATTAATGAACATGGAATAACCATAAGAAAAGTTTTTACCATGAACTTCATCAGCTGATTACAAGAGATTCTGTGGACCATTTCTCATGTCATTCTGACTAGGTAGGATATCTACCCCTCCTCTTTCTTTTCAGGTCATTATTTTATTGTTTCATGTAATGTTTAGGTCTTTTTGGGGCAGCGACTAGGATTTGATTTTTTGCCTTGGGATCAGTGTAGGCTTTCACATCGAAAACTGCACTGAAGAGCACCCTGATAGAAGGCTTCCTACTCTTTAGTGCACTATCTTTATCCCTGGGCTATGCTGGGTGAGTTTCTGAAACTGGATTTAGTTGTTTGCTCCAAAATTTCTCCTGTTTTTTGCATGGAAAGGATCCTAACTATGCTTATGATTGGATTTCAGGCTTTCATTAGATCAGAATGTCGATTAGAAAGAGAGCATGAAGAACAAGAAAATGTTTCCCTAAACAATTCGGGTATAGTTGAGGCCCTCAAAAATTGTGGGTTACTCAAATACTTTAGGCTGTCGAGAATGAGGCAACAAATAGAAATATTGCAGTTCCTTGTTCATGCATGGGATGCGACAGATCAGAATTTTCACATAATGGACAAAATGGTCCCCATGACCATCGTTGATATTTACTTTCTTACCAGACTGTCAAGGCGAGGTGCCCCCATCTAACTTTCTAGATTTTCCTGTGGAGATGAATCGGTTAGGGATTACATTTCACAGTTTTATTGGCCAGGTACACAGCCTAGCAAGGATGGGAAAATAAACATCAGAGATGTAGGTGATTTTCCTTTAAGAATGATCCTCTTCACAATTGAAAATTTGGCTGGCAATGTGACACTTCATCAAGCAAACATATCATATATGCAGTATGCACTTGAGTGTCAAAAGCCAAAAGTATTCAACTAGGGTGAGGTCTTGCTTTCTTCACTGAAAGAACAATTGACCAAGGTAAAAAGTGGTAAGATGAAGAATTTTTTCTATGGTACGATCTTAATCCCTTTTACCTTAGAGAGAATCCCATTGATGCAACCACAACATGTATCACTAGGTGTAGCTAGTCCTAGAGATCCACGTATGGAAAGGTGGGTTGAAATGATGGCTGAACATGTGGGTTAGTAAACAATCATTTTTTCCACTACATTCTTCAGTTGGTTTGATTGACAACACCTTGTCATCAAGGAGCATCCATACTCAGGGATGGATTTTCATGGAGATCAAGACTTGAGTCTACCAGTTGGAGCACAGTGGGGTGCTATAGGTAAATTGTTTGACCAAAGTGTTTTAGATTTTTCAAGTTTCTACATGTTTTTGTGTTTTTTAATGTTTCCAAGACTAAACTAAATTCATTCTCATGCATGTAGATGTGGGTACTGTTTGACTCGTGGGACACCAATAGGATGCAGGTGGGCTAGTGTGGAGAACCATTGGGAGAGAAGTTCTCCAAGACATGGATTTGGGCGAGACCTTGGCAAAGTTGCAAGATCACATAGAGGAATTAACCCTTGTTATTCCAGATGTTTGGATTGAGGAGTTAGCTATGAGGCTGCAATGCCATACTATTAGTATTCCTAGAAGTTGCATGAGGGTTTTGGACATGATGGCATAGGCTGTGACCTGTTATCATGAGCATCACTTGGTCTAATTAGGATATGTTTCATGCATTTTGAGTTTTTGAGTCAGATGACCAAACTTGTTTTGGACATAAATTTTGCAAAAAAATTTAAACCATCTATCTATTTTACTTTCAGATTTTTCTTTGGCTATGTGCAACCCTATTCAACTAATGACATCAATTGAAAATGTTAGTTTTACATGTGTCGCAAATGTCTATTTAACACATAATTCGCTAGAGAATCAATTAATGTGTTAAAGTTTCTGGAAATATGTTGATATTGAATGTATTCAAAATGCCTTTCCAAAATACAAACTCACAGGAACATATAAAGAATTGTTGGGATTCGAATGGTATACACACTTGTATGTTGTAGTACAACAAGTTGTGAATCCATCCTAACGATGATTCAACAAATTCCAAGTGAAATGGCATCAAAGAGAAGTTTGATCAATGCATTATACTCATTGATATTGTTTGTTGAACAATTGATACAAATCCCTTCAAATCTCACTAACTTGCCACTTGGAGCGAAAATAGTCCATGCTGCAAAAGATAGGTTCTATGTACTACAACTAGCACCATCCTCGTAACCAACAAATGGTTCCAAAGATTCCAACATCTACAAAAATGCAAAGGGGATTACTAACCAAATAAAAAACACTAAAAGGCACACACTAACACACACACATGCAATGAAAGCATATATACAATGTGTTTTACTACACTTAACTAAGCATAGTAACGTTTGAGGTACAACCCGTTTCAGGGCTATGACAATGGAAGCCCATCATAGTCAACTAACTCATAGGCACATTTTTCGAAAACACACTTGAAAATATAAGGACCCATCCACATTGGTTCAAATTTCCCTGCCCAAAATTCATTAGCTTCCTGATTGTAAAGCAAGACTAGGTCTCCTTCTAAGAACATGTGAGGCTTGACATTTCTATCATATTGTGCCTTAATTCATTTCCTATGTGCTTTGTTAGCCAATGTGGCATCACGATGGGTTTCATCCAGATGGATAAGTTCCAAGAAATGCGCTTCTTCTTCGAAAGTGTTGGGTAACATGTCAATCACGAGTTTGAGAGAAGAAATTTCACATTCAATCAGTAAGATTGCTTCCAAATCATACACCAAGTGAAAGGGTGTGAATCCAATTTCATTTCTCACTGAGGTTTGATATGCCCACAAGGTAGAGTACAAGATTAAATGTTAGTTTCATTTATGAACCCCTATCATTCTTTGCAACATTCACTTAAGTACTTTGTTGATGGCCTCAACTTTTCCATTTGCTTGCAGGTAATAAGGGGTAGAATTATCATGTGACAGTCGTAACTTAGCAGTCAACTCAACCATCACGTTATTGCGAAAATGTGACCCATGATTTGTAACTATGACCTGTGGTACACCAAACCAGGAAACCACTTGGTTGAAAAAGAAAAGAGCATCCATTTTGCCACTGTTATTTAATCTTGGCATTGCCTCAGCCCATTTAATAAAATAGTCAACGATGACTATAATATACCGATGCGCCCCGATCGAAGTAGGGTTACATGTCATGAAGTCAATGCCCCATTTGGGGAATGGTCCAACAACAATGACTGGATGTAATGGTGTAGGTGGTAATCTAACTTTATGGTCATAGATTTGGCATGCATGACAGCTTCAGATGGCAATTATTCAATATTTGAATATACTAGGCCAGAAGTAACTGGCATGGAGAAATATTTGTGTGGTAGCATAACTAGATAAGTCTCCACCACAAGCACCTGAATGGTAATTATTCAATGCTTTCTCGGCTTCATCTTGTGTGAGGCACCTCCGTAAAATTCTATCGATACCATGACGGTAAAGAGTGTCGCCAATGATCAGATAATATTTGGCTTCATATCAGATATGTCATTGTTGTGAGTGAGAGGTATTAGGCTAGAAATTTTGGATCTGGAGATAAATCAGTATATACCCATACCATAGGTCAAATGATGATATCAGGAACAAAGACTCATCCAAAATTGATGGTTCAGATGTTGAATCACTGGAGGTCGAGGGAAGGTCACAAAGTAGCTTCGCAAAAACAAGAGATTTCTTTGATTTAGACTTGGTGAATTCTATATCAAACTCTTGCAAAACGACTATCCATTTTGAATATTCCCCCCCAGCAATTGACGTGACAAGATATATGTCATAGGGTTGCAATCTGAAATGATAATGGTCTTTCGAAGAAGGATGTAGTGGCGAAATCTCTTAACAGCTTGCACAGCTGCCAAAGCTAACTTTTCGACCTAAGAATACTTACATTCTGTATCATTGATATTACGGCTCAAATAATATATCAGATGTTCAATCCCATCTTCTTCTTGGACTAAAACAATGCCCATGTTTGTATCTACAGTGATGGGATAATGGTAATAACCGTTTTGATAATTCGAAGAATACATTAATGACGCTCTAATCAAGGTATCTCTAAGAGCTTCAAAGAAAGCTTGCGCAACCTGATCGCAATGGAAGGGTATCCCCTTTTTCAAAAGACGTATAAAACCTTTAGCCATTTTAGCATAATTGGAAATGAACCTCCTCATAAAGTTAGCCTTCCCTTGGAGTCTTTGTAACTGTAAAAGATTTGAAGGCGGAGGAAAATAAATAATTGCCTTAACCTTTACTGGATTGAGTCGAATTCCATATATAGACACTACGAATCCAAGAAATTGACTAGAACCAACACAAGACACAAATTTGTGTGGATTGAGTTGTATCTTGTAGTGTTGGCACCGTAAAAATATTGCTCTTAAATGTTGCGGGTGATCAATCTGCTTTTGCGAGAGCAGGTAAATCATCAAGGTAAGGTTGAACAATATGCTTGATGTCATGGAAGGCATAGTTCATTTCCCTCTGGAATTTGACCCCTACGTTTTTCAAACCGAAAGGGAGTTTCCTATAAGAGAATGTGCCCCATGGACAAATAAAATATTACGAATTTTATTAGTAAAATCTCATTAGCATTGGCCAAAACCCTGGCCAATCTAACCAAGTGAGCCTTCACCGCTCACCTCCAGGTCTTGCTTTACAATGAATTCCTTCCAGCCTTTTATAAGCTCCATTACATATGGGCACACAATACCATGTGCCCCAAAACCATCACTGTTTATCCTGTCAACTTTAACTATCCTGAGTCAAGTTTACCTAACAATTCCCCCCTTAAACTTGACTTGGGGTTCCTTGGCTAACTCTAGCCAAACCTGCTAAGTGGGACAATCCTGCTCACTTTAGCTCTTACTCCCCTCAGTTTTTATCTGGGGTATTGTTAACCCGACATCCCCCCTATCACCTAGGTCTAACCCAGACTTTACCAGTGATTACCAAGGGGTACACATGCCTTACCAGGTCTTACAATAGTATGCCCATTTACATGCAATAATTTTGACTTCATTAATGTTTTTTTTGTTTATTGCTGCTTTGATTCTGATCCATCCTTTCTCAATCTGATTTGCTCAAAAACCTCTATCAAACCACTCCAATTGTGAGCCCGACGAGAACCTTGTAGATTCCAGCACCGGTGGCCTCACGTAGTAGAAAACGAACAATTTTCGAAATGGAATGAACACTTTTCTTCTGCTTACCTTCTTTAAATAGCCACATGAATCCCAAGCAATTTGCCAACATGTTCCAAACCGATAAATATCGCAAATGCACTGCAAGGGCATTATCTTCTGCACATTCTCCTTGAGGTTCTTCTGCGTATGATTGTTCCACCATTATTTTCTAGACCCAGATCTGGAAAAAGGCTGCATTGATCTCATCAGGCACTATAAACCCCTGGCATCAAAGAATCCCTTTGAAGACAATATCTGGCTCCGATACCAGTTATTAAGAAATTTATTAATAAAATCTCATTAGCATTGGCCAAAACCCTGGCCAATCTGACCAAGTGAGCCTTCACCACTCACCTCTAGGTCTTGCTTTACAATGAAGTCCTTCCAGCCTTTTATAAGCTCCATTACATATGGGTGCACAATACCATGTGCCCCAAAACCATCACTGTTTAACCTGTCAACTTTAACTATCCTGAGTTAAGTTTAACTAACATAAAAGTTGTTTTAGATTGGTCCTGTGGGTGGATATTGATTTGATTGTAACCAGAAAAACCATTCATGAATGAGAAAATTTCACATCTGGCACATTCATCAATTACCTGGTTGATAAAAGGAGTAAGATAGTTGTCTTTTGGATAGGCCTAATTTGCATCCCTATAATTGATGCACACTCAAATTGTCCCTTGCTTTTTCATGACAGGAATAATGTTCGAAACCCAGTCAGTAAGAGGTACAGGCTAAATGAAACCAGCATGCAAAATATTTTCAACTTCTTCTTTAATTGAAGCGGCTTTCTTTTGATGAACAAGTCGAAGCCCTTGTCATACTAGTTTGACATCAGGATACATTTTCATTTCGTGTTGAACAATAATAGAGTCTATACCTAGCATCTCTTTGTATGACCATGCAAATATATCTCGAAATTCCTGAAAGAGAGTATGTTATTTATCAAGTTCTTATGGAGAACAAGATTTTTTGACATGAATGTTTTCTTCAATATTTGATAGGTTTTTCTTGGAATCTACTATATCTATGAAAACAGAATTCGAAAGGAAATTAACAATTGAAGGGTGGTTAAGTTCATTTGAATAATCTTCAATGTCATATGGAAGATGGGAACGATTATTATAAACTTCCCAAGGCTCTTCTCCTACCATCATTGATTGGACTATTCCTTCATCCGTAGAAAATATACGTCAAAAAGGAGCTAATGAAATACCATATACTAATGAACGATCTACCCATACAATTGGTGAAAGTGGAATTGCGTTTGCTACACAAGGTAGAAAAATTGATTGCTATTCAAGCTCAATGGGGCTTAGCGGCATAACTTTAGTTACTATAAACTTTAGAATTGTTGGTAATCCTCCTTAAATCAGATGAGGTGGAGGAAATCATGTTGCAAGTCTCTACTTTTGCCACTTCTACCAAATCAGATGGTGATGGTATCATAAAAGTAACCATTAGGTAAGGATATTTAAAGAGACCTACACCAACATTTTGAGCTGATAGCGGGGGTCCGTGTACCAGTGGAATGCTTCCTGTAGCCTCAAAAATAGATGCAAAGAAGGCAAGCTGATCGATAACTGTGATTCCACCTTTATGATGGAATGCAATTGTATGAAAGTATGTCGAAACCATAATAGCCATAGAATATACCCATGGCCTTCCCAATAAAATGTTGTAATCGAGGGGTTTGTCAACTACCTCAACTTCAACAGTAATTGTTTTCCCCCTAGCTCAAATTGCAGGTTACTCAAAATACCACAAGGCATATATGTTCGTCCTTCAAAATCTTTTGACATTGTTGGTGATCATGAAAATAACAGTGAACCAAGTGTTTTCCAGCAGCTCATTGACATAATGCAAGTAAATGCCCCCTCGTCAATAATAGTTCAATGAACATTTTTATTGAGACCCTTTACTTGAATTAGGAAAGCTAATTGTGCTGGTAACTGTGCTGTATATCCCACATTGTTAAAAACCACAAGATTGGAATTCGTAGGGTCTATTCCACCAATTATTGATAGAAAAGCCTACTTCTAGGAGGGACAATTTTATAACACCTTAAGTGTCGACATAGTAGAACATGATTGAGCAAGGTCTTCTACTATGTTATAATTATGAGTTGTTCAAGCTCGAAGGTTAAATGTCGATTTATGCACAACTCCTTTTGGTGGTTTTATTGTCAATTCTGGTGCAATAGAAAGTGGAATATTTTCAAATGAAGTAGAAATCGCAGGATTAGGTTGATCAGTGGCTTGATTATTTGACGATGACAGTGAATTCCATAATATTTATTTCATGTTGACACCAACACTGCATTTTGAGGCTTTGTAATGGACATCATAAGTTCTTGGGATGTGGAAGCATGGTCTGTTGCAACCAATTGTGTCTCTGGGTTTTGAAATAGATCAATCAACACTACAAATGTGTTAGAAGTCTTTAAAATCTTAGAGACTTCTGAGTGCTATGGACAATCTCTTGTAAAATGCTCGTCATTATAGATTAGACATGGATAACGAGGTTTCCTTGCTGAAGTAGAGGAATTAGATGATTTCTCCTGAAGGGGATTATCTTGTTTCTTCTTGATTTTCCCCTTCTCCTTGCCACATGGTTGCTTTTGATTCTTGCCTTTATCAAATGACATGGCATTGACTTCGAAAGCAAGAGTGTTTTTTGATGCATTGGAAGTTTGATTAGAAAAGGAAAGTGTTTGACTAGATGGTCTACCTACCATTTTTGTCCTCAAAGAACCAATCACACCTCCGTCAGCATGAGAGTCCTTACTCGATTGTGGAGGAGGAGGAACAGAGAAATATGGTTGGGGTGCATTCAGAATCTTGTCGTAGAGCATGCCAGATTATGTATAAATCAAATCAAAATATTGGGCATGAGCAATTACTTTCTCTTCTATAACAACTCCACATTTTGCCACATCCTCAGTGATTGATGGCAGGAAGGATTTGATAAACCACTCAGCCAAAAGAGGATCACGAACATAAGCCTTAACTATTCAACAATGATGCCGCCACTCATGAATATGATCTGATATATGAGTAGTAGTAGTCTGTTTAAAGTTTGTTCAGAGTTCCATTCCAGTCTCGTATCTAATAGGTAACTAGAAGTGGGTCAAAAATGTGGTGGCTAAAGTTGTCGAAAGAAGCTCGTGGTAACACAATGTACCACTTCATAGTCTGAACAGTAAGCATTGTTTGGAAAAGACGGAGTCTAACTAAGTCATCATTTAATAATTTTGATGATGACCATAAATGAAAATTCATGGCATGATTTGATGGGTTTTCTCCGAGATTTCCATTGAATTTTGGAATGTTAGAAGGTAACTTATGCAGAATCACCAGCCACCAAGGTGCATATGAAATTGGATCATTAGTGAGCTAGTTCAAATCTTGTAATTCAAGAGTTTCTACAAATGGAAACTATCGATTCAAGTCAGATTGAGCATACCCAAGATATGATGGAATTGCCTGAGAAATAGGTCTTTGCATACCATCATAGGGCATCTGTATCTGTTAACCTTGATAAGGTGGTTGTTGATAATTATGTTGAATTTACAGTTGTCCATAACCAACAAAGCCTTGTTGGCCAGGACTTCAGTATGCTTGATATTGTCCAAACCCAAGTTGAGCTTGTTGGGCAGGTCCAAATCGGGGTTGGAATTGTTGGAATTGAGGATGTTGATATTAGGGCTACCACAGTTGTTGAATCAACTGTTGTTGTTGTTGGTACAATTGTTGTTGATCCAATGGTTGTTGTTGCATAGCAATGTAAGGTTGACCACGATGTGAATAAACTATACCAGTGTAAGCTTGAGTCACTCCAAATAAAGGTACACTAACTTGAGGTTGTTGTACCCCGGACACAAGCAGTTGTTGTACAACGGCCTAAGAAGCTTGGACTTCCTAACCTAGAACTTGTGGTTGCGGGGTAGAGGGACCAGTTTGTATAGGTTGATATAAAACCGTTTGAGCTTATGACTACAATACAGTGGTAGCAGCAAGTGTAGTAGGAACAACTGACACAGTTTGCATTGGTTTTGTTGGATGCACAAGCATTGGTTGAACTGGCATTATTGGTTACCATTGATAGACTCACATTCCAGACTGACCTGAATACAATGGGATACTACAATATGATGGTCCTCCAAAATATGGAGGATCAGGTGAATAAGCAAATTGCTCTCCATATGGTGGCAATCTAGTATGTAATGGATACATAGGTCATCGTTGACTAGATTCCCAGTTTGATATTGATATGTAATATCAAACAGTTGAGTTCCCGCAAATAAAGAACCAGGTAAAATTCTGGTTGAGGACATCAGTGATGATCATGGTGTAGAAGCAACCTTGAGTTGGTTCTAGATAATGATTGGTAACCAACTGAGATGGACAATTCACCATATAGATGTGACTTAGGAGTAGTAGAAAACATCGAATAGGTTGCAAAAGAATATTATGCCATAGTTGCATGAGATGATACAGTCTGAGATGTTGACGATTGTTCAGCCATAGTTAACTAAACCAATAGATGTCCTAAAGACTCAACGGGTACTTGAAAAGAAGCAGGATCAAAAGGAGTAGTAAAATGAGGAGTATGAGAGTAAATATAAAGCTTAGTTCTAAAATGGAATGGGGTTCCAGGTGTAACATCTTCTTCAAATTCTTCTTCAACAACAATTAAAGAAGGTGGAAGAACTTCATTGTCAGGTTTGTAACATACTTCTATTGTTCATAAAGTGAAAGTTTCAGCAGTTACTAATGTTTGAGGGTTAACTAGCTGATCATCTTCTGGTAAAGTAACAACTTCTGAATGTTCAAATTCGAAGTCCAGATATTCTTGTAAAATAACACTAGTTTCAGGGAGAGGTTCCTGAACAACTTTAGGTTTAGAAGTAACTTCTATTTGGACTATGATAGGTTCTACGTTAACTTCTGGTTTAACTGATTCAAGTTCAGAAGTAATTTCTTATTGAGAAAATTTAATTTTAAGATGAACTTGTTGTTGAACAACTTTGGTTACTGTTTCACTAGTATCAATTATAGTGTCCTCAGGTAAGCGTGAAACTTCCTCTTCTGTAACATATGTACCATAAATAGTTGGAGTAATTGGAATCTCAATACTTACCGAAATGGATGATTCTAGTAATTTAGATAAAGAACCATGAGTACTTGATGTACTTCACTCAGTTAAACAAGATTTCTTTGACTGAATAGATGTAGCTTTAGGTGGCAAAGGCAGTTTGCTTGCTACTCTCCACGAATGACAGGGTAAGGTTTGATGTTCCTCCACGATTGTTTATTAATTTAATTACAAAAAAGAAATAAAAAAAGGGGTAAACTAGGCAAAAGGTTTACCAAGAAAATATGAAATGCAGAATACCTCTTGGCAAACCAAGAAGTATAGGCAATAAATCTCCTTGAATGTTGTGTTCAGTGTATCACAGTGTACAAGGTGGTTGACCTGGTTAACTAAGGATGGATAACAACCTAGTTTTGTCCTCCCATATATACCCAAAAGTTCTTGGAGGCCCAATACATATAAGAGTTGTCTAATGCAAAACCACACAGTGAATGTATTTCCATATACTTTATGTATTGTAACACCGCCCTATATATCCAAAGGTACGTGGATGAGCTACGATATACTCACATACGTGGAATGAGGTATCACACTTGGGATGTATTGCAGAGAAGTTAGTGACAGTTGCTTTGTTTTATGATGCCAGAACACATCTCTAGCTTAGTACCACTAAATGTTTTTCGTTAGGTGACAATGGTCCATTAGGTAAATTGATGTTAATTTTAAGTCGATCTTTCTTAGGAATTTTCCATTCAATTTCACCATGTGATGTATTCTGAAATTCCTAGGAATGCAACTATAATGATAAGCATTATTTCCATTCAATTTAACAATGAAAATCTTAGCTAATAGGGATAGAACAATCATATTTCTTTCAATCAAAGAGAAAAGAGCACAATCTAATGCAATTTCCCTAAACTATTCCTATGAGCACACACAAATTTTTCAATACAAAATACATGTATTTATTTTTTATTACCTTAATGATAATATGAATAAAAGGAAAATAATGCACATAAAATCAATCAATCTTTAACAAGAGTGAAGACTTTACAACAGTTCTATTTCGAAGGAAAAGAAGACTTTTACGACAGTTTCTTTCAAAGAAGGATTAATCAAATATAATCTAACTTTGACTATGGATCGATAATGACAAGGAAAACATTAAAGAAACATTAATCAACCAAGTCAAAGTAGGGCTAGAAAAGGAGATAAAAACTTATTTTTTGAGACATGACATTCATTGATCAATCAGCAAGCAATGAAACAAAGGAAATTTGGCAAAAACTCAATCCAAAGGTGGCAAATTGACCCTAGGAGGATCAATGTAGCCCTGAATTGGAGATAGTGTACTTTAGAGCACTATCCCTAAGCCTAGGGTGCTTTGCAGTCCTCTATGTCCCTCATAGGATTATGCTGGTGATAGTGAGCCATTTCAAGGGGAAATTTGACACAGTTTTTGACCAAAATTCAATGCCAAATAGTTGAAATACAATCAATGAGCACAACTAGGGTCTACAAGAGGGTCCTAGGAGGTGGGTAAGCTACTAGGAAGGATGATTTATCCCCAATGGAGTCGCCAATTTGTTTTAGAGAATTTGGTATCTACGTATAAAGACTTATTCCCTCGATAAGTAGCCATATCTAGAACAATAGTTTAAAGCACTTTAGCCTTTTCCTAGAAGCAATAGATAAGACAAAGAAGATGAGAAGACCTAATTGTAGTTCCACTTTCCTCTCATCTCCTTTTCATTGATCATGTCACTCCTTCCTATACCTAACACGCTTGAGAAGTACCTATAAACATCAACAGAAGAGAAAGAACCGATCTAAGAAAACATATATTGAATACAAGTAAATGGAAAATGATACATTCACACATATAAGCATCATATAACAAGATAATCATAAGGGAAAGAGGTTCAAATACTTTATTGAATAGAGGAATGAATTACAACCATCAAGTCTGATTCGAAGTCACTCCTCCAGCTTGGATCCCATCCACATCACATTGAAAGCATGAAAAACTTGTAGCATAACAATACTTGTCTCAAAATAAATTCTCATAGCAACATTATCTCCTTACAATTCAACATAGTCTAGCCCTTGATCACTTAGATGAGTGTTCAATTTATAGGAGGATGAAGGAGCTTATGTCAGAAATGGGGATATTGAATGGCCTTCCATAATTATAATTAGTTCCATGGAGGAAGGGATGAGAGGATAGGATGCATCTTAACTCATTCTCATCCATTTTCGAGCTCATAGGAGTTGATAAGTTAGGGAAACTTCTAGATGACTCCAAGAGATAAGAATATTTCCCAAACCCTATGTGAATTTTGCTCAATCACGCCGAGCATAGGTGAAAGAGGGCCTAAGTTCTCTAGAGAGCACCTTGGCATGGACCCAATTGCTCTACAGTGAACCCTTACATGGGCCTACTTATGCTGGTCCCTTTAGAGGTGATTTCAGGATGTTTTCAAGTCATGAAACTGTCTAAGAAGGACACATTCAAAAGGGTGACCTATTTAGGGCATGTAACAACAGAAATTAGGGTTTAATGAACCCTAAAACACTCATCTGGATGATGGGATTGATGTTCCCAAATGGATCTGTAACACTCTCCCACGGGATTTTCCTAAAAAGAGCAAACTTCATGGGATTTATTTCCATCCATGACACTCTTTCTTTTCTTTGATCTCTCGAGCTTATTCATCAAAATAATTCAAAATGGAGATAATTTTCCTGTTTTGTTTTTTCCCCTTGTTTATCAAAAAATTACCAGTTAATTTCCAGTATAGTTGTTTTCAACCTCCTTGGTTCAAAATGTTGTGATTTCTCCGCAATCAAGTACACCTCCAACTGGACAAAATCAACCTCTAGTTGATCCTAAGGTTGACCCTTTACCTTCTTCCTCATTTTTTTCTTCCTCCCCTTCTTCCTCTTCGCTTGGTGAAATTATTGGTACTAGTAACCAGGTGGCTAAGAAGAAGAACAAAGGGAAGAAGAAGAGGAAGAAGCAAATCTTGCAAAGGGGAAATGAAGAAACCATCACTTTGAATGCAACATCTAATGAGAAAATGTCCATCAAGATCACAAAATTTTATATCCATGCAAACTTTGTGTGGGAGACCATCTTCTTCGAAGTTGTCCTAATATTCCTCAGACCTTAGAAGAATAGTCTTCTTGTTCACATCATCCTGTGTCATCAACCTATGGAGATCATGTTCATGATGCACCATCAACTAGTGGTAATAAAGTTCATGAAAACAAGGGTAAGGTTGAGTTTCCCTATAGGTTATGTGAAGGGAATCACCACATTCACCTCTCTCCCTATCTGGATGAAGCCAAAAAAGTCTTGGATAATTGTCCTACATCACCGTCGTGATTTCCATTTGGTTACAAGAAACTCTCCCTAAATCCTTGACTAGTTGATGAATTGACTGACCAAAATCAATCATTGATTGAAATCACTCTGTCTGAAAGTGAATCCTATGAGTTTATCCCCAATCCAAATCAACAGGTCAAGGTAACAAGTGATCCGATTTCACATTCAGCTAATCGTACCTTTCCCAAAGAGAGTGAATATGATACCACTCAAGTCCTATTTTTTCATTAAGATTCTAATGAGCTTTGGGGCAGTCCTCCTGTTCCATCAAGATAGGAGGAAAATCCTCCAGTTCTCGTAAGTCAAGGGATTAATTCTCCCATTTCTATGGTACCCCCTCCACTTAGTCTAGTCACTTCCTTTGATTGGAATCAATTGGGAGGATTTCACCTTCCTTCTTATTTGCCTTTCCAGATCATAGTACAAGTTTGTAATATGATTGTATCTGACACTATTATAGATGAAGGTGAATTAGTGAGTATCCTTTCCTCAATTGCTTGGCAAGTTCTTGGTTCACCACTACTTGTTCCTGTTACACAAAATCTATTGGGCTTTAATAGAGGAACCAATAAACCATTAGGGATCCTTCCATAGTTACCTATTATTTTGGGAGGAAAATTCATTTATCTGAATGTGTTGGTAGTCCTAGGCCCATTTTATTACAATTTACTTCTAGGGCATGACTATGTTTATGACATGGGAGCTATTGTTTCAACACTCATTCAAGTGATTTGTTTCTTGCATGAAGGCAAAATTGCCACCATTGACCAGCTTTCATTTCCTGGTCCAAATATGGCTCCTAGTCAAGCATCTTCCCTAAATGGTCCTTTTGTGCCAGTGATATCATCCCCACCATGGGTTAATTATGTGGCAACCTATTCCATACTTACATCAACTGATGATCAATTCAGTGACGTTGTACACCATGTATTGGGGGAATTGGAACTAGATCTCTCCTTCATAACCTCTTATGGGTTGTCATTGAAATCCAAGGATAGTTTTTTGTCTTGTGTCAACCTCGTTAAAAAATGAAACAAGGAAACCAAGGATATTTTTGTTGGAAATAATACTGAGAGGGGGCGGGGTGAATCAGTATTATCACATTAATAAAACTTTTCATTTCCAAACTCTGATTCATATATGCTACTTCCACAACTTCTTATGATTATGCTAATTGATCTCTAATGAGTGCATTAGAACATTATCAACCATATTATCAGTTAACAGATGCAGTAACATAGAATAGATCATCACACATAAGGCACACACATGAACACCATGATATAAGGTGGAAACCCAATGCGGAAGAAAACCACCTGCTGCAAGTCATCTCAATCTTCTTCTTAATAAGAAAATCCTTTTACAATATTTGTACTGGTGCAGCCTTATACCAGTACAGGAGCTACAACCCCCTTTGCT
>APFE031715467.1:0-13722 GCA_000404065.3 Pinus taeda | reverse complement strand
CTTGGTCTTGGACTGTTCCATAAAAAAAAGCCCAAGGTTTGTTGTAATTTATTTGTTGGTGAGAAGGGTTGCACTGGTTACTGGGAGGAGGACCATCCGGGATGAGAGTGTAATCAACAATGACTTTTGTTGCCAGGACATCCCAATTTGGTACCAAATCCTGGAAAACGTTGCGATTCCTAGCAGTCCAAATTGTCCAATAGGTAAGAAGAGGGAGGTTCCGAATCTTTGGGGATGTGGAAGTATGATACCAAACTTTCCAGGTAGCAAGTAAAGTATTCCCAGCCCAGGTAGCAAAGGGATTGATATGCTATAAAGTCAGTTTCCACAGATAACTAGTAATTGTACATTCTACAAAAAGATGAGAAGTTGACTTGATTGCTTGTTTACAGAGACAACACCAGTGGGGCCCATGTTGTGATCACTTGAGGAGATTTTCTCCTGTTGGTATTTGTTCCGGAGAATGGTCCACATTAAGAGTCTAGATCTGGGGGGTGCCTTTAGTTCCAAAGATGTCTCCACCATTCAGCCAGTAGAAGAGGCTTTCTTAGTGCTTCCAACGTCAAATAACCATCCTTTGGGGAATATCTTCCATTTTTAGATAGAGCCCAAATAATTTCATCATCCCCTTCCAATATTCGGATGTGGGCGTCCATAAGGGCTCGTGTGAACTCCTCCCATTGTTGTGACCAAATAGGAGGAATGTTTAAATGCTTTGCAGATTTCCAGGCTTGTAGAAGGAAAGTGGAGTTTTCCAAGTCATTAGTCTGAGATATATAAGTGAAATTCTGTTGTTGGAGATACTGAATGAGTTGCCTGGGTAATCGGTGCATCTCTGTATGTCGTACTTATGACCGGTAGAGCTCACCTTTATTCGGATCAGCCTTCCTTTATTCTCGGTTAATTTCCCCAACCTTGTTGCTTCTGTGAGACACATTGTTTCAATTTGTAATCTATTATGTAATTTTTTCTAGGCTATGGCTAAAGTATCCTCATCTACCTCCTCTTTTAAACCGAAGATTATAAGGTTGAAGGCCATTTTTGTTA
Source organism: Pinus taeda (assembly GCA_000404065.3). Lineage (NCBI taxonomy): Eukaryota > Viridiplantae > Streptophyta > Pinopsida > Pinales > Pinaceae > Pinus > Pinus taeda. The sequence continues at coordinate 12,675 of APFE031715467.1, read as the reverse complement.
TTCTTATGGTCTAATTATATTAATTTTTTCATTTCATCTTTAATTGGTTTCATATTTAATTTATCTACCACATTATTTAGGGTGAAGCGGCTATTAACCTTTTCTTCTAGTTCTTTAATCATGTCCTTCATTTTAAGACTCTCTAAAGTATCAACATCTCCTTGCTGGGATGTTTGGTTAGTATCTTGGTTTTGTTTTTCTATAACCTGCAACCTAGTCTCCATTGCCTCCATTTTATTCTCCAATACTTCTATTTTATTTTCTATTTTGTTTTTGAATCGTGTCTTCAAGAGATGCAAATTTATTTTCCAGCATGGCTTCTAACTCTGTTTTTAGCTTGACTTCTCTTTCTTCTCTACGTTTCTCTAAAGAATCTATATACTCATAAAGGCCTTGTAGAGTAACTGTGTTAGGTCTGCCTTTGGTAATCTTTGGTAGCTATGGTGAAATATTCATACTTGAAAATATATGAGCAAATATGTATTAGAAAAAAGATAAGGAATTTGTGCACCTGATATTAAAAAATCTAACTGCAGATCACACATGCCCACCGTAGCTCGCAGACCTGATTGGATCGGGAGCAATATTCTCGAAAACAATGGTCGTTGCAATTTTCTGGATAAGAAAAGGATAATTTTTACAAAAGCGGAAACCCTAGAGCTGAAATTGAAACCCTAGAGTGCATTGACCGTTGGGGTTCAAAGTGTCATGGTATTTCCTCTTATTCATTTGGTCTAAGGTCTGGAGCAATTTTCTCGAAAAACAATGGCCGCTGCAATGTGCCTTACTTCGCTACTTCTAAAATGAATGATCAATCAACTGATTCGCAACACAGTTTTGTGAGCCTCAAAATGCGAGTTTTAAAATAGTAATATGAGCCTCAGAATGCGATCTTCTCATAATATGAGCTTCAAAACAATAATGCGAGCTTCAGATAAGTAAAGCAAGCTTTTAGAATGTGAGCCTCAGAATGCGAGCCTTAGATTAACCTTAAATTCTAATGCTCATAATGCGATCTTCAAAATGAAATGTGAGCTTCAGATAAGTAAGGCAAGCTTTAGAATGCGAGCTCCATAATAGTAATGCGAGCCTCAGAATGCGAGCTTTAGAATACAAGCCTCAGAATAATAATACAAGCTGCAAGTCTCAGAATGCTAAGAACTCGAGAGAATATATAGACATTTAAATTTCAGCTACTATACAACATACTCTTTTTTACATATTGTTAAATAAAAAATGTTAATAATTTAGAGTTAAACAAAATACAATATTATATTTCATCTCTAATTATAAATTTTAAATAAATTCAAAATATATTATAAAACAAATTTATTTATTTATTTTAAGTAAAATATTTATCAAAATTATATAAGTAAGTTTTTATTTTAATTAACTCATACTAATTAGAATTCCATAAATATTTTAAAAATAAATTTTATATTATTTTCTTTATATTAAACATTAACTAAAATATTAATTTATAGTTTTTTAATTTAATTTAAAAAAATATATAAATTAAAGATTTATTTATATTTCATTGTAAGCTAAATTTTTATCAAAATTATATAAGTTTGTTTATTTCACTCATACAATTTAGAATTCCATAAATATTTTTAAAAATAAAATATATATTACTTTATATTAAACATAATTATAAATATTATTTAGTATTTTTTTAATTAATTCTAAAAAATTATAAATTTAAATACTTAAATATAAAAAATGTAGAGAATGGTCTTCCGAAATTAATCACATCGTAAGGATTGGGTTAACATCGAACCAACTATGTGGTTTCATCCTCAAGACAAGGGGCGCTTCGAAACGCGACGCAATCCTTATGATGTGATTAATCCAACGTCGATACAATCTTTATGATGTGATTAATCCAAAAGACTGTTCTCTAAATTGATAGATCACGAAAGTCTTAAATCTAACATTTAAAAATGTATTCAAAGAAGTTTTATTACACATTTGAATTGGTTTTCCAAATTTCAATCAGAGCATACTTACTTGAATACAAAGAAAAAGAACTGTTTCATGAAATTTAATTTACTTGAAAAAAATAAGTGTTTCATAAAATTTAATTTACTTGAAAAAAATAAAAAATGTTTCATAAAATTTAATTGATAGGATAAATATCATAGAATATATTTAATTTGATAATCAAAATTTTTAAAATATTATATTTTACTAAATAATAATTAATTTATTATATTAAATAAAACTATATTAATTAAATCAATATTATTAGATATTATAATTTAAATTATGAAAAGAATTGTATATATATTATTAGATATACGAAATGATATTAATATAAATAAGAAATTTAAATATAAAATTTATAAAATATAAAAAATTTCTAATTAATTATAATAAAATATATCAAATTTTAATCACATTTTTACCAAACAAAAAAATTATTATATATTTAAATTAATAAATTAATTATTATCATAATGATGATGATGGTGGTGGTTAACATCTATTGAGACCAAATTTTGGTTTATCGGACCTAAATAAATGAATTATTTAGTTTGATTTAAGATTTTATTCCTATGCTCAAAAAGCATGGAGAGAAGCCTTTCGAGCTCACTATAATTTTGGCATCGTAAAAGGCTAGGAAGGTTAGTATTGCAACAAAGATTATGAAACTGAGATTTTCATCCTCTATGTTCATATTCTCATAGAGATGGCAGATCTTTTCCATCCATGGTGTTTTAGGAACTGCCCAACGACCCATTTCACTATGGAGCTCATGAGAGTTCGTTCTAATCTTGGCTATATTAATTTTCTTCTTGATTCTAGTTAAAACAGAGAGATACTTTTGATCTTCTAGGGTGGGGTTGATGACCTCCTTATAATATATTAATTTTCTTTTAGCTACTAAATCTTTCTCACACCACATTTTTTCTTTGAACTTAGAAGTACAATATTTTAATGTTATTAATGTTTTGCAATGCAACATTCTCGTTGATCTTCCAATGGTTTAACCATGACCTGGTGTCTTTATACCAACCTCGTTTGAGCCTTAGGTAGCTTTGGTTGGAATTTAAAGCTAGCTTAGGAAGTCTATGGTCTCCTATATTATTAAGTTTGTGCTTTTACAACAAAAGCCTAGTCATAGCTAAACTCTCGATAGAGGAAAGGCCCACTTCTATAAAGAAAATAAGATAGAGAGTATTGCTTTTAATTTTGAAGTTATACATTATAAAATGCTTATATATGAATAATTAATATTATTAAAAACTATATAATTTTAAATTTGAATTATTATATATATACTAGTTTTTGTGAATTGAGATAAAGCTCCATTCTAATTTATTTCATTTTTTTTAATTAAACTTTTTATTTGATTTACTTTACTATATTTTTCTTTTTTAATTTTGTAATACCCCTCCCTTGTGTATTAAATTATTTTAAGCCTAAGCTAAGTTAAAGCTAGGTGTGATATCTTCACTTGTGTGTTAAATGTTTGTAAACCTAAGCTGGGGACAACTAGGTGATATGTAATATGAAAAGAAAATGTGTTATTAAAGAAATTAATAAAATAAATCGCTTGAAGGGTGGAGCACCAAGAGAGAGGAATGGGATAGAGATGACTCTTTCATGATAAAGCTTCTAGATGTGATTCTAGATAAGCTTGGATGGATTAAAGATCCATCGGACATAAAATCTTTGCAGGAGATAAAGGTAAGATTTTATGAGGAAAAGCTTCATGGGAGATAAAGACGAGTTTTTCCAAAAGAGAATGAGGCAAATGGAAAACTCTATAAAAGCAGGACACCGATAATGAAAACTAAATTATGAAAGACGCTATTAAATACCCAGTGCACTGATCAATTGAAGATAAATTTATCCTTGCTGAGATATTCAGCTCGGGAGGAATCAGAGGTGATTCATGACTCGGTGGTGGTGCTCCTCCTTCCAAGTGAGGTTTTAGTTGGTGTCAGATGTGTGAAATGATTGTATGATGATTCTTACTCTCCCTATGTTATAGCTCCAGTTTGTTTATGAGAAGAGTTCTTAAGTTTTCTTCGCCATGAGAATGCTTGATGAATAGTATATGCTTATGTCTTAATAGATTTAATGATGCTTCCCTCTAATCTCATGAGATTCACTTGCATGGTATGTGTTTTGTGTTAATCCTTACATGTTATGAGATTAAAATCAGTTATTTAAGATATAATGATGGTTGAATTTTTCTCTATTACGGAATGACAGATTTATTATGTAGGTTGCATTCTAGTGTGAAGCTAACTGTAGAAGCATGCCTAGTGGGTAACAATTCTAGGACCCATTCATGATAGAAATTGGCGTTGACAATTATTCATAAATAGATTACTTGTGTTAATATTTTCTTATGAAATGATTGCATCCGTTGTGGTTTGATGTTCATACTAGTATTCCTTTGACCATGCCTAAGGAATTGGAAAATGGTAACTATACTGTTGGAAACACTGAGAGGTGGGTGAATCAACATTTCTTATTATTTATTTATTTATTTTTAAATTGTTCTAGTGATTGCCAACAACATATATAGGTATGTGTATATATACATAGAACACAGAAATCAACAACTGAAATTGATGCTTTTATTAAAACTCAAGACAGTGCAATGAAATAAATACAATATAAGTATTAATCTCATTGTGAATAATTGCCAACCTCCAACTTGGACTTCAGTGAGGCTCCAAACTCCAGAGAACCAACTCTGTTTTGCAGTGGTTCTGCACTTAGGAGCACCTACCCCCAATGACTTCAGTCCAGTTCAGTTCTGAGGCTCCAACCTCTTGGGCTCCAACCCAACCTTGGTATAAATAGGTATGTTGCTACACACTATTCAGCTGAGGTTGTCTAACTCCTGCTCTCCTACCTCTGCTACTTCTACTGCCTCTACAACCTCTGCTGCTTCTACTACCTCACACTCTAGTTCTTCACCACACCAACAACAACAACAATTCTCTGTTTTTACTGTTTTATACATTCTCATACCTTTGTCCATTCGTTTCAACTTACTCAATGGCTCTTTGGCTTCCTCCTCACTCGCTTGAGCTTTGGCTTCCTCAACACTCACTTGACCTTCTGGCTTCCCTCCTCCATTCACTTCAACTTCCTCATGTTTACCTTCGATTGATGTGCTGAAAATATCCTGTTATTGCAGAGAAATTGGTGTTTCAGCAATGCCAAAATTGGAGTTTCAACAACACCGAAATTGGTGTTTTTGCAAATTTTTCACAAGTGTTCAACAGCTGCAAAAAAGGTTGGTGTTTCAGCAATGGAGAAATTGGTGTTTTAGAAACTTTTCTCCAAGTTTTTCAACAGTGTTCAATAGCTGCAGCAGCCTTCACTAGCATTCACCAGCAACTTCATACAACGCTTAACCACCTCTGCTCCTCTTGGCTCCTTTTGGCTCCAATGGCTCTACTTCCTCCTCTTCTTTGGCACTGTCTCCTTCCTTGAATATTGCCATATTGACATCAATGACAATCTGTGTCCAACATATACCTGGCAAATGATTTTGGTTCTGAGCCTGAAATCATGAAGCTAGATATTCATGTTATTTAATCCATATAATAAGATGGTATAATTCCTTTAACGAAATAGTCCATGATGGTCAGAAGATCTATGGTATGTATATGAAATAAGGTTCGATATTCATTCTTTTTGTTCCTTAAGAGTAATCTTATGATGAAAATTACTGTGGCCATTGGGACCTTCTCCTTCGCCACGTGGGTATTAACTCTTCCTTAATGTGTCATCCCTGCAATCAATTCCCTCATGCGATGATTTATTCCATGCAATCAGTTGTTCAATTTGATGTTTGGAGAGTGTTTTGCTCGAGTTTGGAAGCTTGTGCAATAAATTTAGGTCGTGAGGAGTTTGGATGTGTTCGAGACCAGTGCCATGGTGGCTCTCTGGAGTTTCAACCTTAGCTAAGGAGAACCTTTGGCAACTATGGTTTTTTGGTTTGGGTTGGGTTTTGTCTACTAGTCTACCCCTAGGATCCTAGAACCTGAGCAAATGGTGTCTGACATGGTCTCCACATCATTTCAGGTCTTAGGTCATCCTCACATCTTTGGAAACTTTGGGTTCCTCCTCAGGTGTGTTGGGTAAGGTCTCTCTGTCTCTCACATCCTTTGCATTCTTACTTTGTTGCAAGGTTTTGTATTTGTATGTTGGCATACCCTGTGTTGTGGCCTCAATGTTCATACCTCCTCCTACTCTACAATGGCGTGAAGGCAATACATGGACCTCTGGTAAGTTTGGTAGGGAGTCTGAGAGTCTGTTCTAGGTCCAAGGCACTAAAATTACTCCTCTTCTCAAATGGGGTTGTATTTTCTATTCTAGTAAATTCCTTGGGTCATTGGTGGGGCATGTCCCATCTAGCCCTCTCACTTCGTTGTCTTTCCTTTCTTGTTCCATTACACATTGTGTTAGTCTTTTGGTATCTTTTCAATTGGGGAAAGGATTCTGTGGTATCTGGTTTTATATTGTTTCTTGTAGGTACATGAACAGATTCTTCTTGGTCTTCACCCTTAGCCAACTGTTAGCCTCTCTCAATTTCAGCATGCCCAAGCAACGGGGCCAGCCCCATTGAGGGAGGGGCCAGGATGCCCACGATGGCACCCCGAGCCTAGACACAAATCATCCTTCACCAACTCAACTAGCCACGAAATAGAGGGTGCATAAGCTACCTCTCTTGCTCTCTCTCTAGGCTACTTGGAGGCCTCTACTTCTATGGAATCCATTGTTGAGCAGCTACGACACATCCAAATTGATTTGGACATATTCAAGGAACACTAGTATGATGGTCAAAATGAAATATCGACCTATCTTACTAAATATTCATTACAATCAAAATGAAATTATGGCTCAACTAGATAGTCTCCATTGTAGTCATCGTCGCACCAATGATCATCATTGCAGCTTGGAAGCATGAGTGGAACATTTCCACATTCATTATCATGTTGGTTACTTCGCATCTCCCCATATACTTCCCCCTTACACCCCTCCTTGATATGTTGTTGTCAATTTTGGTCTCCCTTTTTGTTATTCCTAGTATGCTACAGTTTCAATGCCTTACGAAAATAATATATGTGAAGTGTCCATTTTGGTATCCTCTAGTCCCCAATCTCAAAATTTGTGGTCGTAATTAGAGTGCGAGGACTACTGAGACCGATTTTGTATGCTATTCTATTTTAAATTTGTAATGAAATATTTTTTATCAACAAGAAAAACAACAAAATTAAAAATAAAGCTATAATTTAATTAGTGTTTGTGATTTTTAAAATTTTAGCAATGTGAGATGTGTCAAGTTGTAAGTGTTTTGATGTTGATTATTGATTTATGGCTATATGAATTTACTATCCATTTAATTTGTATGGCTACGGTAGCATTTATCCCGGTTTATAAAGTATTGATCACCATGATATAATGTGTCTGTATTGTTTTTCTAAAAAAAATGATTTCAATGGTTAATAAACTCATTAGAGATACGTTGAAGGAGATGGAAGACAAAATTAATGTTTTGTATTCATCAAGTTATTTGTGCCTTGTTATTTGAATTCATCGAAGCATTATATTCCCTTGAACACAAAAATATATATATCATTGACAAAGAAGATGAAACCTAGAGATTAAAGAGGCATCTTATCTATATCTCATAAGGAGAAAATAATACTATTTTTTTCCACAATTATGCCTTTAATACTATTTTTTTCCACAATTATGCCAACCATCATTGGAATGTGAAAACTATATGCTATATGAAATAAATTGAGGGGGATTCTTTCTCATCGCTTTAGGATATTTCTCAACTTGGTGTTTAATTCTTTAAATCGCTTTTCACTCACCCTAGAGGATGCCCTATTTTAGAGCTGCTAGGTTTGTTATCTATATTTCCTCCTTTCATGTCCAAGGAGATGAATGCTTCACTTTTGCAAGAAGTTATTGAAGGGGAAGTTCAAATAGCCCTTTTATCCATGCAAAAGGAGAAAAGTCTCAATTTGAATCATATGACAATGGAATTCTTTGTGCTTTTTTTTTATTTGATCAAAGAGGATGTATTAGAGGTTATTTAGAGAATCTAAGATGTCAAGCTTGGTATTCGGTGCCATTAATTCTTATTTTATTGCCCTAATTCCTATGATGTAGGAGGCGTATTTTTTTGATGATTTCTACCCTATCTCTTGTTGCAATGTGGCTTATAAGTTGATATCCAAAATCATTGCAACTAGACTGAAGCCTATTCTAAGTGTGATCATTATAAAGTAACAATTCATCTTTTACAAAATTGTTAAATACACAAGGTTGTTTTTCTAGCTTACGAAGCACTCCATTCTATCAAAACAAAAAATATTCCTATTTCTGTTATTAAAATCAATCTATATAAAGCCTATAGTCATGTGGATTAGACCTTCTTAATACTGGTTCTCATCCGTGTTCGCTTAAATCGTGCTATTGTAAACTAGATTATGGGGTGTATTACTTATTCTGATTACATTGTGCCTATCAATGGTCATCCATTGGATTTTTTCAATCCTTATTGTGGCACGTGTCATGGGTTTCCTTTATCTCCCCCTTTCTTTCCTCTCGTAGTGGATGCATTTAACAAGCTCGTTTGAGATGCCATAAAAAAAAGGGAAGGTTGGAAGCCATTAATATATCACATAATGTATCCATTTCACATCTATTGTTTGATGAAGGTGTTTTTATTTTCATTCTCATAGAAGTATGTTTCCTTCGAGAAATATCAGAAATTTTAGAACAATTCTCCCTTCTTACTCGCATGATGGTTAGTAACCTGAAGTCTACTATTTATTTTTTATGTTTGTCTTAAAGAATAATGGATGGTACTCATTAACACTTCCATTTCCAATTAAAATTGATTGAAGATGGCATAAAACATCTATGTTTTTTTTCTTAAACCAAATGATCACCATTTCAATGATTGGTTGTGGATGATTAAGATGGTGGAAGGTCGGATCTCTATTTGGACCAATAGGCTTTTGTTAATAGGTGGGCACATAGTCTTGGTTAAATCAGTTCTTGTAAGTATGATTGATTATTAGACCTCAATTACATGGGTGCCCAAAGGTATTTAAAAAAATATTCACAAGTGGATTTTTCATTTTCTTTGTTTTGGAATGAAGCATAACAACGGATAGAATTTAGTGGCATCGGATCAGATTGTTGCTCCAAAATCTTTTGTAGAATCACAATTTAAAAATATACACTATTTTGGTCATGTATTGGTTGCATGAAACTTATGGGGCCTCTAATATAGGTTTATGAAAGAACAAAATGAAATACAAATTTAAACAAAAACATAAAGCTACAATGAAAACTAAACTTCAATTCATTAATAACAAATATTAAAAATTATTTACATGCAGAATGGAAACAAACTAGCTTGGGCGATCGTAGCTATCGTAGCGATCATAGATATCTTTGATTCCGTTGGCGATTATTCTTTTTCTTTCAAAATAGATCCATGGCACTAGTTTGAAAATTTTCTAAAAAACACTCTGAAATTTCAAAACCCGATTTTTTTTTTGAAAATAATAAATTGTGTTAGAAATTAAGAAATTAATCCATAAAATTTCATGATATTCCACTCAATAGTTTTGCACACATTATCTGATAATATTATATTAAAAATATGATATTCTACACTATTATAATTTTATTAAACTTTAAGATCTATATATTTAACTATAATTAGTGAATGCATGCGAATGGAAATCATGCAAAAAGGTAGGGAATGAAAAAATAATCTTACACACACACATAAGACACAATTTATGCTCTTTGGGAAACCCATTTGAGAGAAAACCCAGTTGGAAGGTGAAGTTGCTTCACTCTCTTCCTCTGCCTAGAAATATGGTTGTAGGTACAATGATGTAATGCATGTGGCTTGTGGTTTGCTACAATGCACAAATCCTCTTTGTGGGCTCTACCTCCTATTGCTCCTGGTTATCTTTGCTCAGCTATGGAAAAAATGCTCTCAGAAGAATGGAATTCTTCTTCCTCCTAGTGGCTCGGTTATAACACAGCTCAGTAGCCTACTAGTAGTTAATTTTGACTATGTCAACTCTTAACTACAGTTACAATATAGACTCTTATAGAGTCTTTTACATCCTGTGGCCCATGGGATGATACAATGCACGTATACACTTTGTGTTCTATACCTCTTATCACTCATGGCTATCTTTTCTCAGTGATGGAACAAAATTATCTCGAAAGAATGAAATGTCTCTTCCTCCTAGCGGCCTAGTTATAACACAGCCCAATAGCCCACTAGTGGTTCACATTGAGTAAATTAACTCTTAACTAGAGTTACAAGATAAACTCTTCTAGATTCTTTTACATCATAATCATGTGGCTAGCCACTTTTCTATGAATAATGGGGCTTCGCGCTACATCGTCTCGATCTGTAGGTGTGAAACAATGAAGGTGAGCTGAGTGGAATAACGTTTGCATACAGAATCCAATTAACATGCTTCTTATGTCATTGGAAAATATTTTTGTGTATAATAGCATGAAATAGAACCTATATGCCCTAAAAAATATGTACTATATGTGTTGATGGAATTGGAAACTTAGGATTATTTCAATATTTATTAGCTCTACTTCAATTCTTGTGAATGATATGTGATGTTATATAACAATACCTTTTGTAAGAATCATTTTAACCATTTGTATTGTTTCATTATGAAAAATGAGTATACATCATCTAATATAATAGATATCATGGATGGAGGGACAACAAATACATTTCTTGAATTACATCCATATAGAAAGATGTCAATATAAGATCAAAACACTTCTATAATGAATTTCATATATATATAGATATAGATATGTACATAAACATTGAAATTTTTGAAATATTAATTGTAGATAAGAACAAAATACTCTTACAAAAATTATTTGAAATTTATTTCCATTTTTTAGGAGTTGAATTAACATGGATATATTTTGCAAAATAAACTAATATAGTACTCCTATAAAAAAACGAAATTTTAGTATATAGTTATGAGAAATTTCAAAAAGAAAATTTACAGCGTTCTCCATCTTCGAGCGAAACACGGGGACTCCTTTAACACCCAAAATGCTCTCGCTTGCAAGATCTTCAACCGTTAAAAATTCTGCAACAGACTCTCACTAGAACGATAGCACCATAAAAATTTAAAAATTCTGCAATAGACTCTCACTAGAACGATACGACGATAGAGAAAGTTAAAAATTCAATTCTACAACAGACCCTCACTGGCACATATTTATAGGAATGGTGTGATCACGGTGGTGAGGAGAGGTACAGATTTAAATTGGGTGAAACTTTACCAACACGAAGCGGGAAGAAGATGGAAGGTTAGTAAGCTAGTTGTTATATTTAATATATCTTTTTGGTGCTTTAATATTTATTATTAAATTTATTCATATTATCGTATTGAATAGTTTTTTTGGAAGTATATTAACTCACCTATATATTTAATATTTATATTTTTTTTGTGTTTTAATCATTTGTTTATCATATTGATAAGGTTATTTTTTTGTTTTTTGTTTTTTGTTTTTTTAAGTTTTTGAAGTGTATTAACTCATCTTATAGTGTTATATTTTTTTTTTCTACGTTAAGACTAACCTAAGTACCCAAGGGGGATTTGAACCTATCGCAAGGAGTGCCTTAACAGCGCACCCATTCACCATCAATCCAAAGCCCCGTGGGCACCTTATAGGGTTATATTAGGTATGAAAATGTTCATTTAATTTTTATTCAATAAAGCGAAATTATATTTTTTTAAATTTTGAAAGGTTTTGTTAAAAATTTCCTGTCCAATTTTTCCGATAGACACTTTACTCAACGGACTTAACAATATAAATAACTATGGAAATCTCCAATTACAAAAATAATTATTTAAAAAAATTGAATATATTTATTTATTCTTTTATTTTTATAAAACTTAATAAGTGGAATAGGTAAAGTGGGTAAAGTGTCCACCCAAAAGTCGGACAATTAATGAAATTCAGGCCCCTAATAATGGGTAAAGTGGGTAAAGTGTCTACCGCAAAAGTCGGACAAGATTACTATGAGATTGTTCCCTCGAAATTTTGAAAATACAATATAAATAATCATCTAAATCTCCACTTACAAAAAATATTATATTAAAAGAGATTCAATATTTTTATTTGTTAATTTCTTTTTATAATTGTTAATAAGTGGAATAAAGTTAATTAGTGGATATTTAATATTCAGAATTAAATTGTTTTTAATAAATAGTTTTGGTTTAATTGTGAAATTTTAAGATTTTTGTTTTTGTTTTTTAAATTGATGTTTTCTTTTAATTATTTAAAAATTAACATTAGATTATAATTTTTTCTTTAATGAAAAGGGGCTGAGTTTGTTTATTTTTATAACAAATTAACGAGTCGACAAATAAATTAATAAGAGCACTACAGAATTAGTAACTAGATAAAGTGATTTAATAAGTTGATTAATTTAATATTTTCAATGGATTCTTTTAGGGTAATTAAGCTTAGTATGATAGAAATATTCTAACATAATGTTTAACATTTTGACTAAGTCAAATTACATAAAAAATAAAATAAACATAAAAATGACTCATGGTATTGAGAAATCATGGTAATCATGTGGAATATAGCCTATTTAAA
>APFE031715466.1:77204-107817 GCA_000404065.3 Pinus taeda | reverse complement strand
CTCCTATATATAGAAAGGAGGTTTTGTTATTTGTATTATCCAAGAATTGTTCATTTATGTGATGTAAAGGAGGTTGCCCCCTCGAAGAGGCTGAATTCTAAGGCGTGGATCTCTATTTTCTATCTTTTGTGAGCTGGTTTCATAACAGACACTTGGAGGAAAGATTCAAAAACGATATTTGCATGTAACCTCCAGTTGTTAAAAATAGCCCCTTAAAATCTAGGGATTCTTTTTGCATGTTGTTTTTTGCTATTTCGGGAAAAAGAAGCCCACACATGCAATTCCATTTTCCTCGGTCCTGGGTGGAACTGGTCAACCCAATGGTACATGTAATAACCTACTTGACTAAAGGGAAAATTTGCGCATTTCTAGGAGGGAGATGGGCTGGCTGCACAAAAGGATTGCACAATTTCTAGGATGAGTAGTCCTATTGGGATAGATTGTGCAATTTTTCCAGTGAAGGTTGATAGGAAAATTTGTGCAATTCCAAAGCCTAACAAGCTGCCAGATGGGATTGCATAATTTCTAGAGGGAAGGCTTGTTTCCCTTCAAAATTGCACAATTTCTTGAGTGATATTATAGTGTTTTCTTCTCAATGATGTATGAAAGGAACCCACTTAAGATCATGGATGACAAACAATCTCAACAATAGAAACGACTGCTAAACATTGTAGATCTACAACTATTGATAGAAACACAACCTACCAAAATCCTGATCTATGTTGCAACCATAGATAAACAGTGAAAGAAAGAGTAATAACCCCAAAACATCCAATGGAAACTATATATGTTAAGAATGATTTTATTATAGCACTTATGAAGGGAAAAAATATATGTTACCAGTTGCCTTCTATGGGATGGGTTCTTGGCAATCCTCAAACACTTTCAGCTTCTGTAGAGTCTCTCTCCTCTATAACACATAAACCCAACAAAAATATGGTGTGCGACAATGAAAATAATCAGAGTTACAATAGTGAGTGCAACAATGAAAACAATCAAAAGTAAATAATGAATGGAAAACCCTCGTATTTATAACAAAATATTGAGTTTTCCTCGAATAATGAGAAATAATAAAATATTATTGATCCCATTCTTGGAACTAACACTTGGAATATTTTATTATATTTGTTTAGGAGGGAAGAATTATTTAAACTTCTATTTAGAAATAATAAATAATCTTTTTATTTATTTATTATCTCAAGGAATTGTCAAGGAATAATAAACAAATAATGATTTATTTAATTATTCCTAAGGGATTTGATCAAACTTAACAAAGAATAGTAATTAATTAATGGTTAATTAGTTATTCTTTGAGAAAAATAAGATAAATAATGATTTATCTATTTATTTTTCATGATTGGGTCAAATTTGACAAGGAATAATAATAAAACAATGGTTTAATTAATTACTCCTAGAAGAAAATCAAATAAATAGTGATTTATTTAATTATTCTTCATGGGTTTAACTATACATTACTTGATAAAGGTGGTTTATTAGGTAATTTCTCATAGTGAAAGCAATTTTACTAGGGTAAAATTGGCTTTACATGGTATACTTCGATCTCTCTAGTAAATTAGGCTAGATGATCAAGTTTTTGGTGATAACATATTTCCCCCCAACGTACGAGTCTTAGGAGAAAAAACGTATGACCAAAGTACATTGTAAAGACACAATCACCTAGACAACATAGGGGAGTCAAGGAGAGAGAGAGAGACCAATGAAGTTGAAGCTAAGAGAGGATAGTGACAAAGTGGATGAGACTAATGCAAGTCTCCTTTTATGTTGTGGTACCAGACCTCACTGAGGCAGGGAAGGCATACCCTTACCCACTGAGATAACTTAGTACAAAAATAATGGTTTGCCCAGAAATATAAGATTGAGCAATAAAGTACATGTTGAATAGTAGATGACATGCTAGCGTAACAGAGCCAAAAAATAATACAATGTGTCCTATATACATAATGCACCTAGCAAAAACATGAGCTAGGAATGAATAGAATAATATCTAACTACATGAGATACAATGCCCCTTCAAAAATGGGTGAGAGGGAGGGTAGAACAACCAGAGAAGCTGTGATGGACAAGGAAGGGCTCTACAAAACTGAGTCGATCATTTGGAGGAGACGTGCATGCTATGAACACTGCGATCGGTAGTAATCGAACCCATCAACTCTGCAGAACTGCATCTGAGGATGTAACATAGTAGGTATGAATCTGGACATGTGGGGGGCTATCTGAAGGGAAAACCCCTCATGAGGTTTGAAACATCTCACACATACTTGGAAATCACTGGTACAATCTGCTGCATCACTGGACTGTCAAGTGTATGGATCACAAACATGAAACAAGCAAGTCAAAGGGAAATAATGAGACCCTCTACTCGATCCAAGGTGCTGAACAAGAATGGGACTTGGAACCAGGATACACTACCCTCTAGGCCATTCTTCTGGAATAAATGAGCTGATGTTGTTAGAATAGGGCCCGTGATTGATGAGGCAATGAGGGTCTTCAACTAACGAGGGAAAATAATAATGTGATTGATGGACTGACACAAGGGATAATGGGGAAAAGGGGATTGAGGGACAAACATAAGGCTACCCTTACCAGAGCATAAAGTGCATGGTTAACCTGGAAACAACTAACTCAACTTTAGAGGGGATGGGGGAAGTATGATTGGAGGAAAAAATGGGCAACACAAGATGAAGACGCTGCCACACAGACTAGGTCTAGTGGGGACCATGAAAACATGAGTAAATGATGGTTACTCATGACGAAGATCGACATATGGTGTGACAAGTATTAAGAGGAGGTGGACCTCAAAGTACAAGTGTCGCTTTATGATGAAATTCGATTTTGAGAGACGACAAAGTGACCTTTCGTAGAAAAAAGGCTTCCCAGTGAAGTGTCGAATCATCAAAAACTGAGGAAGAACCATTACAAAGCCCAGTGGAATATTTCCAATGGTGTTGACTATTTGTTAAACAAAGCTACGGTCTAGTCGCAATGGGCGCCAGAAAAATTGTGGATTTTTCTATGAAAGGACATTTTCCCTCCAATATGGATTCATTTGCTGAGTGAGCTGTGGTGAATTTGGAGAAGAAGAAAAGGCACTAAATATTGTGGAGATCGTAATGGATAAACCGACCATTAGAATCAGGATCTACGACTTTCATGAAAGTGGCCTTACTTGTCTAAAGCTGGCCTTAATGCTTCTTGGAATGATGGTTCTTGGCAAAGAATCGAGGGAAGAGGAAAATGAGAATGAACTACTAGAGGAGGTATAGAATCATCATCACCTATGAAGTCAAACATGGAGACTAGGTTGTAAAGGACTAAAAAATTTGGAGATATGGTATCAAACGTCTATGATATGTGATGTGCATATGGATCACCAGGGAGGCTCGTAGGACAAACTATCCAAGTAATGGGAGGATAATCGACCATACCTAGATTCTATGGGATCTAGGCCGAGACTTAATTGAGAAGATGGCCAGGGGAAAATCATCATGCCCCCAAGCATGGGATACTGATTTGGTATGAAAAGGTGGGAATGATGCCTTCTAGTAGGAGGAGTTTGTGGAGTGTCATTGTGCTCCGAGTGCTCAAAATAAGGGATTCAAGCATTTTGGCCCAACTTGGCATGAGATCCTATTACACAACATTTTGCCACTATCCCTATACTCCATGTTCCATGATCTTGGAGGACCTCTACAGTGAACCCTACATGCTTTCCCATCATGAAGAAACTCCCATCATGTCCTTCTTCATGAGCAGAATAATTCCCTTTTGCATCATTTCCCAATAGTCTCCCTTGTACCCCAATTTACAAGACTGACGCTAATGACTAGTTTCCTCCTCATGCCGATTTGTAAAGATTAAAACTAGCACTAGCACCGTATAGCATGACTGGGCCCTTTTTCCATGGCATTAATCCTCTTTTGGCAAGTTTTATAAATATGGAGTCGAAGATTTCAGGTCTAGAAGCTTTGTAATGGAGATCTAGTAAATGGTTGGGCTGGCTGGAGCTGAGGAAGTTGGTTTGGGCTCCTTTACCCTATTAGGATGGAACAAACCCAAGAGATAAGGCCTTCTTCCATGATAAGAGGAACCATCTCCCCTCCATCCAAGCTATATAAACCCCTCCTTTCCCAAGATAAACTAGTTTTTGGAGTGAGTTTCAGTCTTGGTGTATTTGGAGCTTGAATAATCAGAAAGACATCTATAGCTTGTAGCTCTATAGTTTATGTTTTAGGGAGAATAATGTGTTTGTTTTGGTTTGAGACTAAAGGGAAGAGGCCTTAAAACTTCCATTGTTGTGGCTATCCATGAGATGCTAGCAGAAGTGCGGAAACCTGGATACGTCAGAGGAGACTAGCAATGTCAAGCCAGTGGTTGTAATCTCTTTATGAACTTATATGAATACAACTATTGATTGATTTCCTACATTACAATGTCATCTTACATTTGATGGCCTAATGTTCCTTGACATGTTAAGTAGGCTAAATGCATTTTGTATGCTATCACATTTGTTGTTGTTTTTTTTTTGCTTATTTAAGGTATTCGAAGGAAGGAAACGAAAGGTAGTTGGAGTGAGGAAGTAGGATCATCACCAAGTGGAATATCATTCTAAGAGGTAGGCCCTCTTATTTGATTCTAGCTTAAGGAATTTTTCACTATATTGTTTGTTTGTGGCTAGACACACTCTCTCGGGCTAGAGGAATTTTCTTTGTCCGCATTGAGAATTTACTTGCACCACAGATCGTCCAAAGGATATGTAGGGGCCTATGTGCCCCCCCCCCCGTATACTATGGGCATGCCAGATGTACTTAGATATAAGGGATCCAAATATTTATATGATACATAATATGATTATGCATTATATATGATGATGATGGTTCTCCATTTGTTTTGTTTATGTTTTCCTTCTATGGCATACATGTGATAAATGCCAATCTAGGATGTTGTTTGCAATGGTATCTACATAGTGATTTTGGGCTCTAGGAACATGTCTGAAAGTAATGGTTTCAAATTCACGTATCAATAGATTTACTCATAGATATTTTCTAAATAGGACTTGGTTATGCACATGATGCACACCATTCAATTGCATGACACATAGCAATGAATCTAAAAAAACATGAAGATGAAGGATGCGATGAATAAGGGCATCGACTAAAAAACCTACCACTGCATCATATTCGGCTTGGTTATTGGTGGCAGATCAAATGCACATGCCATTTTAAAGGACTAACGTATGCAAGGGGGTAAAAAATGGCCCAAACTATCGAGGATAGATTCTAGGAGAAGCAACTTGCACCATCGGCATGACCGATATACGGTGTGGATGATGGATCTATATGAAAGGTGAAAAAGAAAATGGGTGATATGATGTAATATACCTAACTTTATGGCAGAAATAAAGACATGCAAACCAAAGGGATGTGCTATAAGCAACATTTCTATAGGTAGAGCACATTGGGAGAATTAGGAAGGAGTTGGCCTTTGAAATCCTCATGAAAGAATGCCCCCTTACTCAAGTCTAGGGGTAATCAGGGATAGACATAGCTTCTGTTATCATAAAATCATGTACTAAGGGATGCTACTTAGTAAGATCTCATGAAACTGTTTCAGACCAGGCTTTAGACTAAGGTTTAGCCTCCTTAGTCAGAGAGGGCTCTCTCACAGATTTTTGATATGCATTAAGGGCAATAAAAGATGGCTAACTCTTTAAACAGTATATGAAATTTAAGTTGGTTGGAACAACAAAATTAGTCTTCTCCCATTGGGCTCATGGAGTCATACACTTCTGCAGTAAATCATTAGCTACTCAATCATGGAAGCCAAGGCATATAACGTCTCAACACTCAGAACATTTCTCAAGAAGAACCTCAATTCAAAAAAGAATACACAGGAAGTCTGAGCACTAGGTGAATTCAGAGTGATTGTATATTTAGTGAACTGTAAAACAAGAAGAATAAAGACCAAATCACATATACTCTGAGCATTTGAAACACAAGATGAATCTTGGGAAGAAAAAGTATCCTTTCTATTACTGTCAAAGTCCTTTACATAAGCCAATATGAAAACTCTGTTTTTATAAAAATCTCCAACCCTTTTTACATCAGAGTTTTTCCTATATATAGGAAAACAAAACTAAACTACCTTGAGTCTCCTCCTCCAGTATGAGGGGAGCTCGAAAATCTATCATTAATTGCCTTATCTATATCTAAACCAACTTATTAAATACAAAGGTATTGCGCTGTAAATACATAGAGTGCTAATCCTATTGAAACTCTAATTCTATCTCCTCATGTGCATGATGCTTTCTTGAGCTTTGACACCTGTACCATTTCTGTAGTGGCCGAAATATATTATAGAGGCATTCACTGAATGAGCTGCCTTGGATTCTAACTGTGCAGATGACTCATTAGTTGGTGAAGATGTGTGCCCTATTTTCACGGTCCCTGCCTTCCATCAGTCTTCATTTCCAAAAGAACATGCTTCAAGCTATTTAATACCTTTAATAACCACGCATAACACCATCTGCCTTATGATCTAGATGCTTTGTGAACTGAATAGGTGTTCAACCCAAAATTCTGGTAACCCTACCAGAACCCTAATAATTCAGTCATAAAGTAGCTTTAGGAAGACTAGCAAAAAAAACAAAATTTTTCACCTTTTTCTCCAACACTTACACCTGTCACTCTTTGAATGCTTAGATAGCCTTGTATGGTCTCTTTCCTGCCCTCTAGGCATTCCTTTCAAAATTTGCTGACCTCAGCATTAACTTCATTGTTTTCTTACAAAACAGTCATCTACAGCAGTTTCGTAGCGCGCTATGAAACTGCTGTTCTTTTCAAAAATACAGTCTTCACTAAATTTATCAATATCCTTTGTGACTGCAACAGCTTCGCTTCTGGTTTCAAAACTCCTAATTTATCTTCCATATATATGCCGTGTTTTCATGCCTCAAAAACCAATGAACTTAAGAAAAATAAAACAAAATCTTGAGGTAGCACCTGACCTTTAAAATTTGCAATTTTATTTGGCAGCTAACTTACCAAGCTGAGCTTTTAGTTTTGCAACCTCTTTTTCCATGGCTGCAATTTCTGCTACAACTTTCTCCATATTAGCCATTTCTTTCTCGGCTGCCTCCCATTGTTCCTTTGAAGATGAAGTTTTGGTTTCTTTGGCAATGGGGACCTTTTTATCCATATCCTTCTTCTTGATTTCTTTTACTTTCTCTGTTTTGGGTAGCTGCTTCTCCATTTCTTTTGCCTGTCTTCTTGTGTATGGTTTCCTTTTCATTTCTTCTGTCTTCTCTGCTTTATGCAGTTGTTTAATTTCCTTTGTTGCAGGTACCTTCACAGCTACCTCTTCCTTGTGCAATTGCTCAGCTACTTTGATTTGCCTCCTGGTGACTGGCCTTCGTGGTTTGAACATAAATTCATTACCAAGTTCCTCAAACCTTAACCTTTTTGAGGCCTTTGATTTTTTGGTGCTATCAGGTGATGACTGAGTTAGGTCAATAGTCATTGACTCAACCTGCACTGATTTAGCTTGCTCAAAATCAATTGCCTCAAGCAAATCATTTAGACTAGCTTTTGATATAGGGCTTTCTTCCACACCTATTGATTTGCCTTTTTCTCTATTTAACTGACTTCTAGTTCTGACTCTTGACACCTGTTCAACTCCACTTGACCCTGCTGCATCTTTCTGGTGCTTGATTTTCTCCTTTGATGACTTAGGTGTCTCCTTTGCTGATGATTTAGGTGTCTCCTTTATAACCACAGACTTCTCTGATTTCCTCGACTTGGTTTTGGGCTTCTTTTGGTCTTTCACCTCTTTTCTGAGCTCAGCCAGGGTAGGTTCTTCAATTCTTCCTTCTTTTTCCCTATCCGACAATGGAGTGAGTCCTGTCTTGCTTTGAAAGCCGGCCATAAAAATGAAAGAATCCCAATCTCTACCAATTTTTTGCAAACCATCTAACACCAGCAACTTTACTAAACCATGGTGAAATAGGGATGTTTCACAATCATCTTTACTTAACTGGATTTTATCACACATTTTACTAAGGCTTCTGAACAAGTAGAAAGGGATGTCTATTGATGCTTTACCTGTGAAATGCAACAAGAGTTTGAAATGTTAGGAATAAACTTTGGTGTACCTCCCCTCACATGTTAAGTATTTCTGGATGCATGTAAGGAGCAGAGCAAAATGTTCTTTTAAGTAACTCCTTGGCACAGCTTTGGTGAGGTCCTCATTTACATACGGTTCCTTCAAAAATTCCTTACAGGGACTCATGTCAAATTTAAAATTTTTGAACCACTCTTGTCCTCCTCTTGGAATTTCAGTGACAATAGAAATGGCTTCTCGAGACACACGAAATTCTAGCATTGACACCTTAGAATTCAAGCCAGTAAAATTCAATGCAAAAGCTTTCGTTACCTCTGCATGTCCTCCCTTCAACTTTTCGCAAAACCTCCAACAACCAGCATTTTTAAAGGCTCTTGCTACACCTTCATCTCTGAGTGTAAGATCAAGCCCCTCGGGCTCTGTTCTTAGGCACCTATCGGATTGATGTCCTCTTTTCTCCATCTTGCTTCGAATATCTTCACACAGAGAACTAACAGTAGCTGCAATTCAAAAACAACTTCAGCTTTGGAGTGCAGACTCGCTTGCAATGATCCCTTTGAATGAAAACTCAGGCTTCTTTGCATTTTAAATCTCGTCATACAACAGGCATGTTAACGCACCATGAATAAACATTATGACACAACCATACCTCATAAAATCTTTTAAAATGATTGTCATGTGCGTGATCCTAAACCTGATGGCGGAATGATAACCTATCATGACCTGGAGAAGACATCAACTGACAAAATGTGGACGGACCTAATGACTCATCTCCCCAGACTTGACATTTCAAGAAAATGCGCTGCAAAAACCCCAAATCCCCGATTTCGTAGCGCAGACAATTATGAATTGACAAAACACGCTACGAAATGGCTGGTAAATGATACGCTGCGAAAAGGTGGAAAAATGATTGCGCAGCTAAATTGGCCAATCAGATTGCGCTGCGAAACTGCGCAAAATACAAATGACGCAAACAAGACAAGACATGCCTTAAACAATAATGATGGAGGGTATCTAACGGTTTTTCACAAGGACTCACATCAATACCTTTTGAAATTATAATTTCAAAGTGACACACATAGAAACCTATTGACTTAAACAAATTTTTTTATTTTTATATGAATCTTTGGACATAGGTGGACTGTGGTTTTAAGTGATAACACAGTCAACGAACAACATCATTGAATATAGTGCGTTGATAGAGCTCCTCTTTGATGCCATTGCACATGGCATATGCCGACTTGTCGTTAGGTTAGATTCACAACTCATCATCCCGCAATTTACCAGCATCTATTCCATTCGGAATCCAGCTATCTATCGTATGTTCCTAAGGGTTAGGATTTTGGAAAGGTAGTTTGATTCTATTCAATATCAAGACATTTCCAGAAACTTAAACACATTAACATATTCATTAGCAAATTATGTGTTAGATAGACATCTGCAACATTTATAAAAGAAAAACATTTCATCAACATTTGCATCAACATCATATAACTTAACCAAAGTAAAGCTCCGAAAATCAAAAATATATATAACTGTTTATAGCTTTTTACATAATGTTCTGTGTCCAGGACAAAATCGGTCATACGACCCAAAAACTTAAAAATGTAGGAAAGCACCCTAGACTAATGGTGTTGGTGATAACAAGTCACCACTTGTGTGATCATGCGTAGAAGCCTAGTCCATCGACTCGGCACGCCAGTAGTATGGCGTTGTAATCTTAGAGGTAACTCATCAGTCCTCACATCTGGAATACCGAGGGTGAGACCCTCAATCTGATCCTGCAACACTGCAAGGGTCTCGGCCACATCGAGTTAGTGAAGGATGGCCCTCCTTACAACCTCTCCTACTGGAACGACAACTGCTACCCTTGGGCCCATTGTTGGTCGCACTAGTCCAATATCTGCATGGATACATGAGTTTAATTAGTCTTGATAACATTTAAAAAAAAACACAAGAACATCATAAAAACAATAAATAGAGACATGGTCAGAGATTTTTTTACCTATGACACCCCACTGCTGGCCAACTGACAGCACCAAATCTAGGTCACCCCGGAAATCCATCCTGGCATATGGATACTTGGCATAAACCACCTGATGACGGTTGAACCACTCGAAGAAGGCATCAGAGAATGAAACCTGTGATTGACCAGCATGTCTGGCCATAAGGTCAACCCACCTTTGCATCCGTGGCTTTGTCGGTGCTGGCAGTTCAAGTGAAATGTACTGTGGCTGCATTAGTGGGATATTCTCCAAGGCGAAAGCGGTTAGAATAGAACCATAACCAAATTTCTTGGATCTTCCGTTTTTCACCTTGGTAAGTTGTTCTTTTATCACCAGAAGTACTGCATCACACCAGTTGAATACCTTTGGTTCAAGGCATTCCAAGGCATACTGCATATAGGACCTGTTGGCCAAGTGAAGAGCCGCGCTGCAAGTCAATCTAGTAAAGGTGAATAATATGGTCCTCAAGGACCGATAAATGACATCTCTAATGCTGATATTGCCATCTTGACTCGGTTGAGATCCATCTCTACAATATTGGTGAATGTAATCCCTCACATATTTTCCCCCACGGGCAAAACCTGATAGTGAGAGAGGGACACCACACCTCGACAAACCGTCAAAAAGTTAGACATCCTCAATAGTCAAAGGGATGGATTTACCTCTAATTTGGAACACCTGGTTGGTAGGATCCCAGGCATTGAGAAAATATTGCAACAAGTTGATTTGTTGCCTCATGCTAGATATGCCGAAGAACTTGAGTGAGCCATAGTTCCGCAATGCAATTACCGTACCTGGATCATGTAAGGAAATCATATCCTTCTCTTCATGCTCATGTTCTCACCATGTAATGACCATATTTCTCCGACGAATCTCTGAAAAACAAACAAGAGAAGAATTAGGATCCTGATTTGGGAAAAAAAAAGGCAAAAATTCCATCAAAAATCAATGCATAAAGTTTCCTCCTTGCACCCATCTCACCCTAGCTGTGTATTGGGTGGGATGCATATTGACCAGCCAATGGCCAGCTCAATATGCATTGCACCTTTCGATGTACACTAGGTGCAATGGGGAGAGAACAAAATTGTTATATGTGAATAGTGTCCACACGGATGCTGCTATTCCCACTAAGATGTTTGGCTATCTTAGAAACAAACAATCAAAGTCTACTGTTGATTCCTTTTATGAAAATAGATGAGAGGAGAACCAAGAGGGCCAACCTGAGTCTTGCGCTCGATTCCCTCTCCTTCTTGATAGAGTTTTGCTGCTCTCTCTTTGTTTTCTCAACCTCAAAAAGGACCTATAGAATCACAGCAACATACTACTATGCAAGAAATAAGGATCTAAATTCACAAATAATGTAGGATCAGATGTACATTAACCATATACAAGCACATATAAACAAATACAATAGGATATGGAAGGAAACAAGAATAGCTTTATTCAGATAAAAGTAGCAAGGGGATTACAACCATGAGCAGCTCTGACCCAGCATCATCCTCCAGCTAAGAAGCCCTTCTTTCACCTCAATCAAAGCAAAATCACCCAACACTGTGAATGTACACAAGAATACTAACAACACTTCTCTATAGATTACAAAATTCCAGCCTTTGGATCTTTGTGATGAGGGATCCATATATAGATGATTACATATAGGTGAGTCATCTTTTGGGATCTTGATTAGTGTCTTCTCTTTGATAGTTCCTGCTTCCACTTGGAGAATGAAGATCTCTTACTCATCCCTGGGCGAAAAAGGAGTGGCAAGTGTCAGAGGGGAAGCTTCTGGAAGATTCCATGATCTTCCACCTCGCATTTTGGTCCCTACCATTTGTCCATTCCCGACCATCGCACCCTACAGAGGAGCAAAATAATATGCATCACATCCTGTACATTGGGAAGGTGATATGCATTGCACCCCCTGCATGGAGCTTTCAGTATGGTCTAGTTTTGACCATTTATGAGCAGTTTTTAGTAGGAGAACTTCTAGGAGATGATGTAATCAGTTGATGTTGTTCCTTTAGGGAGAGAAGCAACCCTTTTAGGGACTTAGGAGCCCTCAAGTTATGGACATTTGTGATTAGGTTTGAAGTGCCAAAAAATGTCTATAACAGTTTCTCCCTAAAGCATGAGGTCGTTAATCATTTTTTGATGTCGGGTGAAATGCTTTACTATGAGGATCTGAAGTTTTTCTAAGCTGGGAGGTGACTTGTAATAAGATACAATAAAATACATTATATGACAACATTTTTTTATGATCTAGCTGAGGCGGGCATTCCCATGCTCAAATTTATAAACTCATTTTCATGTACATAGGACAGACGATCGTCTGTGTGACAGATTGATGATATGGACACATCATCCTTTGATTTTGATGATCATCTGTTCGGCAATGACGTACACTGGATGTTTTTATAGTCCTGAATATATCGCAGCCCGGATGGATGAAACTAGATCCGGGGTCTTCAAATTCAACTAATCTTCACTCGGAGTACAAGTCGATCCATGTGAAAAATGTTTTTGGAGTCGAACATGGAAAGACATCGCCCGATTACCAGCCAATGATGTAAGCAGTTAACAGGCGCGAGAGGAATCACCAATAATGATAATGACCCTCAAGGTACTACAGTACAATCTACGTGGTGTGAAAAAGGGACTTGGCATCAAGCACCACACAAAATATCTCGGTCGAAGGTCATTGATGTAAACCTGTCGCCGAAAGTGAGAAACTTGCCGTTGAAGCATGCAAGCTTCAAAGTACTGAAAGGGTTGTTCCTAAGTCAACTTCTTGGATAATGAGCTGATGTCGACAAGAAGCGACCCGTCGCAAGAGGGCCTTGATGAATCCCACATCAACGACATGGAACGAAGCAAATGATTTTGAAGGTGAAAACAAACTAACGATACGAGGGTTTAGGGTGGTGATCATGAAGGAATGAAGCATGAATGAATTGCAGTGGGTGAGACTTAGGTGAATTGTCTGAATGACTTCTCTTGAACATATTGGCGACACTAATGATGGATTAGTAGCGTTAACCCCAGAGATGGATGGTGTGACGGACCAATGGTGAGGAACAACGAATGGAACAACCCAACCCGGCATGGATGCGGAAGGAAAGTATCATGTTCAATAGCGACTTGCTACCAATAGAGTTTCTTCTTGTTTTCTTCCCAATTTTCCCCAGTCATTGCTGACCAGTACTTCTTTATTTTTGTCAAGCTTGAGAAGGATAACATATGCTTGCTCTATTATCTGCTCTTCGAGTGAACCTGTCGCTATATTTTAGCGAGCCTAGCGACAGTGGAACTTGTTCTCGTCCTGTTGGATGAGTTTGTCGCTATTTAGTTTAACGAGTTTTAATGACAAAGATAACTTGGTTTCTTTCACTTTTAGAGAGTCTGAAAGAAATAGAAAGAAGACTCCGAAGATTCTTTTTCATTGTATAATCCCTTAAGTCCGAAAAAGCATAAAATAATACAAAAGGGATGAATTTTCGATAGTTTTAACGAGTCGAACAAGACAAGCGCTCGATCTTTTTGTGTAATAATCCCTTAGGTCCAAAAATATTAAAATCTAGAGGAGGGATAGCACTTCTGATGCCTTTTAACGAGTCAGAGAGGCCAATCGCTCATCAATCTTTTCATATTTTACGAGTTAGGTGAAAAGAGCTTAAAGAAGACTCGTCATCGAGGAATGAGTGATGGTTTTGGGTAGCAGCTGATTCCAGGTAAGGCTTGGAATTTTCCAATGACAACAGTGTTATAAGGATGGCTAGCAGAGTCACTCTTCGCAGATGTTCCTCGAAGGGGTAAGCAATCATATGGGGGTGAATGATCGGCTAAAAACAAAGTGGAGGTGATGGCGAGAACATGACCAAGGCTCAAAAGCTGGCGATAAGACATTCACGATGGTTATTTAGCCGCTCATTTTTTAATGAGCTTAAACGCGGGGAGAAACACTTGCTCATGACTTATGTTTATTTTTTAACGAACATCAACTATGCGCTAAAACTGCTCGTGGAGATTTTATTTTTTAATGAGCTTGAACTCTATGACAACATTGCTCGCCATTCGTATGATGAAAATGTCTCATTTCGAGATGCTGTTTTGAAGTAGCTTACATCTCTAAATCTTTGCCACATATCCTTTCTTTATGCAAGTTAGGAAACGACTAGCCTTACGGGTTTAAAGGGTTAGAGGTCCTACAAATTTAAAAAATAAATAGCCGCTCTTCACTTGCACATGGAAAGCTTTGCATGCCCCCAGGTATAGCGGAGCAGAGTTTCCAGGTTACCCCTCAATTTGCAAACAAAACATTCGTTTTATCGGGAAAGGCCTACCTGCTAACGACGGTATATTATCTTGTCTAATTCCCTTTTCCTAGACGGATAGGTATCAGACTAGTCATATATCCTTCGCTGAAATGTACCCTATACCCAGAGTTTTCCTGCCGAAGCAGACCAGGGTGCATGCCCCCTGGGTTTCAGTCACATCTTCCCGAATCACTCGCGCTCATCAGGTGGACAGACTAGAGACCGATGAGACATTTCTTGCGTGAAAAGACCATTCAGGGATGGCATTTGACTATTCACGATGTATGAACCGAGGAATGGCATTTGGTCTACAAGCTTGACCATTTTGTATTCGTGCGGAAAACACATTACTCTAAAGAGTGAGGAGACGATGGCTCCCATGCAATAAATATAGTCGTGTCCAAGGAGTAGATTGTAATCTAAAGGTCCTTGAACTACCATAACGTTCATGTGAATAGTTTTCCTTCTCAAAGTAATGGGCACATTTGGAAGGATTCGTAAAGGTTGACTGGTTCCCTTGTCGAAGCCTGTTAGATTTCTCATTTCAGGCAAAAGGGGTGGCAAACCAAGTGCTTTCCAAGCAGTTGAGGAAAGGATACTCACAGAAGCCCCCTCATCAATGATGGTACCAACCATGACCATTCTGTAAGCTTGTACAATAATTCTGAATGGTATACTAGCTGGTAAACAGGGTCTGCCTAGTAGGTTCCAATCGAAGGAAACCACTAGATTGGTTGGTGGTGGGACTGAATAGATGGTCGAGTAGGACTCTGATGAACTTCCTTCCTGTGGTAAAGGAACGAGAGGACTGCCCCCAAGCTCATCGAAGTCAGTGTTGATAAAAGGAATTTGAACAGTGTCATTCTCTTTCTCTTCAGTGACGGTATCGTTCAAGGATGAACATTCCGAAGGAAATACCGGATCAACTGCCATATCGACCCTTTGACTTTCATCTGGTATGGATTTCGAAGGTTCATTTTCAACGATAGGTGCTTCGGTTGACCACAAGGATGGGCCAGCCATATTTTCAACCAGTGGAAGTTTTTGATATCGAGGAGGAAGTTGTAACAGTGAAACCGAACGATTATCTAAAACTCTTTTAGCCTCTTCAAGGAAGGCACAACGGTAGACGGCGTGATCGCCTTCACACAAGTTACTAGGAATTTTAGGATTCCTTCTTTGTCCATGTGCTTCACTTTCACTGGTCAACGGTGAGCATTCAACATGGTCGCTAGAGGTTGATGCTACTGGGTGGTGCAAACGAGGAGACCAATCCCTTAAGATCTGAAGGATACAGGGAAAATCTCGGTTATAGTGGTCTCCATTGCAGATGATGCAAGGAGATTTAGGTTTCGACTGTGTGGTGTGTGGAATTTTGCTAGACGATACTTGGTTGTTCCCTTTCGATTTCAGTTCCTTTTTCTTCTTTCCCTTTTTCTCTTTCTACTTATTATTCTTCTTAGTTACTTTACTTTTAGCTTTATCGGCTTGGTCAAGCGAAGAGGGAGGAGGAGGAGGAGAATCAGATGAAGTAGAAGGTTGGGAAGCAACATTAGTGTCGTCTAGTTGCCGGTTAGACTGTTAAGGAATTGTGGGATTCTAAACGACAAAGGTAGAGAAGAGCCAGACTGGCAAACCAATTGCCAATCCTGGAAGTGACAAAGTGGCCATATGGGGTGGACCAACATCTCCCCAAGATAGGAAGGGACTAGGATTTCCTTCACGGGGAAACCCTTGGTTGGTAGACTCCATTTTCTCAACTTGAAGATCAACTGGGGAATTTGTGACATTATTCCGATTTAAAATAAATTTTTAGACGCTTGGACACAACTTGTTTTTATTTTATTTTAAAGAGTTGAGAAATAACAAAATATGACTCTAGTCGCCTTCAATTTTTATTGAGCTTGAAGTGACAAGCACTCAGAGGACCTTTTCCGTTAAGGAGTCTGAAAAGGAGAAAAATGGACTTCTCTGGAGAACTAGGCAGAGAGGATTACGAAACCAATCGCAAAACTGCAGAATACTTTTTACAGTATGACAGTCAGTCTTCCTGAATTCTATGTTCAGTGCATTACGATCGATAGGGTGGAAGACACGACTTCCTAAGGATAAAGGATGCAACCTATAGTGGTCTCCCAATATATATGCGACGGTACGTGGGAGCACAAGTCCGTAATGGCACTTATCATCTCAGAGTGGAGGAATCCCTCAACCAGCACTAAAAGAAACAGTTACCAGGCTTTACGACGCTGGAATACGTCTCTAGCCTAGACCTCTAGATGTTGCATTAAGTTCCAAAGCATTGTTAGATTCATTAGATTTATTTTAAGTTGATCTCGCTTAGCAGTTTGCCTTTCAGGTTCACCACATGATGTATGTATAATTCTTAAATGCTATCTAAGATGATAAATAGAAGTTTTATCTTCTTTCAGCAATGAAAATCCTAGCTACTAAGGGGAAGAAAGTCAAGCATCTTTTCTTCACAGAGCACAGAGCACACGCTAATATGCATAGTCCTAAATCAATCCAAGAATTCAAGATGCAAATGCACATGCATGTATTGGTTTTCAGTTCCCTTAATGTGTAAATGACACTAAGAAAATTATGTGAAAAAATGAAATACTTTTAAAGCGACTGCATTCAACAAAATTCTTTTTTAAAACAAAGTGAAAACAAGAGAGACACTTTGATATTTTGAAATGGAAATTGCTTTTCAACACTTTAAAACTAGTAAATCAAGTCTTATGTAATGATAACCATATAATAAACTATCTAAAACAATGTGATTGCTTTCTAAAACTGAAAACGACATCTATGACACTTTCAGATCTAGAGGCGACAGTTCAACTATGTTATTTTTCGCAAAAGAGAACTAAACTGACGCACAATACATAAAAAATGTTTATAGTTCTTTGAACTAAGGAGGTGGAATAATGCAAGAGAAGGGAGTATTCAAAGAAGCACACTGATTATAGATAGCAAAAACTCTTGAATAAGACTGAAAACAGTGAGAAAAATCCACAGTCGGAGGGTAAAATCAGTCCTCCCTGACCATCGCACATGTTACACAGTGAACTCAGTATGCAACGCAGTTACTCCATTCGAGAAGTGTGATGCATACAGGCTACCTTGAAGGCATGGTGAAATGGTTACAATGTGAGACTTTGAATGAGACTTCACTCACATTTTGCAGTTTAGTTCAGGTGTTTAAGTTGAATAAGTACAGATCAATGTATGTAAAAACACAGGGGTGATTTAAGAGGTTACTAAAGCCACTACTTAGGGAAATTAGATTGCTTGCAGATCTATTGTTTAATTTATAAACAAAAACCCAGAGATTGACTGAAGCAGCATTGATCTACTTTGCATTCTTATGATGAATGCAGTTCGAAGGCTAGCTGGCTTGACTTCAGGCTTCGTTTGTATGTTTATAAAAGAAACAAGGATAGATAGGCTAACAAGTAATGTAGTCTCTCCCCAGTGGAGTCGCCATTTTGTTATACAGGAATAGTGTCCACATGGATGCTGCTATACCCACTAATATGTGTGGCTATCTTAGAAAAAAACAAAGTCTACTGTTGATTCCTTTTATGAAAATAGATGAGAGGAGAACCAAGAGGGCCAACCTGAGTCTTGTGCTCGATTCCCTCTCCTTCTTGATAGAGTTTTGTTGCTCTCTCTTTGTCTGCTCAGCCTCAAAAAGGACCTGTAGAATCACAACAACATACTACTATACAAGAAACAAGGATCTAAATTCACAAATAATGTAGGATCAGATGTACATTAACCATATACAAGAACATATAAACAAATACACCAGGATATGGAAGGAAATAAGAATAGCTTTATTCAGATAAAAGTAGCAAGAGGATTACAACCATGAGCAGCTCTGGCCCAGCATCAACCTCCAGCTAAGAAGCCCTTCTTTCACCTCAAGCAAAGCAAAATCACCCAACATTGTGAATGTACACAAGAATACTGACAACACTTCTCTATAGATTACAAAATTCCAGCCTCTAGATCTCTGTGATGAGGGATCCATATATAGATGATTACAGAGAGGTGAGTCATCTTTTGGGATCTTGATTAGTGTCTTCTCTCTGATAGTTCCTGCTTCCACTTGGAGAATGAAGATCTTTCACTCATCCCTGTTCGAAAATGGAGTGGAAAGTGTCAGAGGGGAAGCTTATGGAAGATTCCATGATCTTCCACCTCGCATTCTGGTCCCTGCCATTTGTCCATTCCTGACCATCGCACCCTATAGAGAAGCAAAATAGTATGCATCACACCCTGTACATTGGGAAGGTGATATGCATCGCACCCCCTACAAGGAGCTTTCAGTATGGTCTAGTTTTGACCATTTATGAGCAGTTTTTAGTAGAGAACTTCTGGAAGATGATGTAATCATTTGACCTTGTTCCTTGAGGCGGAGAAGCAACCCTTTTAGGGACTTAAGAGCCCTCAGTTTATGGACATTTGTGATTGGGGTTGAAGTTCCCAAAAATGTCTATAATAAAAATGTTCAAACCCCATAGGCTTAGAAAAGCAGAAAAACATGGTCAGAATCAGAAAAGGAAAGAATGCAATTGAAGGGCTCAGGGTTAGCTCCTACCTAGTCAAGATGGCGTCAAAAATGATTCACAGAATCTCCCAGAATCAACTGATGAAAATTGAGGGGGTAACACACCTCCAGAGCTCCAACAATCCCAAATTCGAATGAAATGGTAAAATGAGAGGTAAAAAACTACTTTTATGTTATTACTCACGTAATTCAAGTAAGGTATTAGTTTTTAACCCATTTTTCAATCATGTATGTACATTTCTAATCAGTTTGATGGAGCAATTGAATAGGTAGTACGACTGTCAAGAGAACATAGTGTTAAAAGTGAATCGAACATCTTTGACTATTATCATGAGCAGTTTTACGCAAAGTTCAAGCTCGTTAAAAAATAAATCTAGCAATGAGCAAATGTTCTCCTAGAGTTTAAGCTCAATAAAAAATGAACCCATCCTTCGGTAAATAACCATTGTGATCGCATAATCATCGGCTTTTGAGTCTTGGTCATGTTCTTACCATTGCCTCCACTCTTTTTAGCCAATCATACGCCTCCATTTGATTGTTTACCCCTTTTGAGGAATGACTATGATGAGTGATTCTATTAGCCATCTTCTTTGCACCGCCATGATTGACAAGTTCCAAACCTTACCTGGAAGCAGCTGCTATCTAAAAAAATCACTCGTTCCTCAAAAAATGAGCCTCCTTTAAGGTCTTTTCATCTGACTTGTAAAATATGAAAATGTTGTCGAGCAATTGGCCTCTCTAACTCGTTAAAGTGATTGTAAGTGCCATCCCTCCTCTAGATTTTAATCTTTTTGGACCTGAGGGATCATTACACAAAAAGATCGAGCGCTTGTCTTGTTCGGCTTGTTAAAACTATCGAAAATACATCCCTTTCATATTTTTTTATACTTTTTCGGACTTAAGGGATTATACTATGAAAAAGGATTACTGGAGTTTCCTTTCCATCTCTTTTTAGACTCTCTAAAATTTGAAAAGGACCGAGTTATATTTGTTGTTAAACTCATTAAAACAATAGCGACAAACTTGTCCATACAGGCAAGAGCCTGTTTCACTGTCGCCAGGCTCATTAAAACATAGCGACGGGTTTTCCCAAAGGGAAAATTATAGAACAAGCATATGTTATCCTCCTCAAGCTTGAAAAAAATAAAGAGGTACTGGTCAGCAATGACTGGGGAAAAATTGGGAAGAAAACTTGAAGAAACTTTATTCGTATCAAGTCGCTCTTGAACATGACACTTTCACTCCATCACCATGATTGAGTAGGGTTGGGTTATTTCGTTCACCTGTCATATCAACATTGGTCCTCCATACCATCCATTCTTGGGGTTAACGCTACCAATCCATTTCAGTGTTGCCAATATGTTCAAGAGCAGTCGCTCAGAGAATTCACCAACCAAGCTTACATCTCATCCGCTACAATACCTTCACACTTCATTCTTTCATGACCACCACCGTGAACCTTGTATCATCATATCGTTTTCACCTCCACAAAATCATTTGCTCCATTTCTTGTCGTATATGTGGGATTCATCAAGGCCCTCCTACGACGGGTCACTTCTTGTCGACATCATCTCATTATCCAAGAATTTGACTTAGAAACAACCCTTTCAGTACTTTGAAGCTTGCATGCTTTAATGGAAAGTTTCTCACTTCAGGCGATAGGTTTACATCAATGGCCTTCGACTAGAATATTTTGCATGGTGTTTGACATCGACTCATGTATTCGCAACTCGTGGCAATACCTTGAGGGTCATCATCATTATCGGTGATTCCTCTCGTGCTTGTTAACAACTTACATCATTGGTTGGTAATCAGGCAATGTCTTTCCATGTTCGACGTCAAAACATCCTTTCACATGGATTGACTTGTACTTCGGGTGAAGATTGGACGAGTTTGAAGACCCCGTATCTTGTTTCATCCATATAGGTTGCGATATATTCAAGAAAATAAAGACATCAAATGTACACCATAGTTGCACAGATGATCATCCAAGCTAAGGGATGATTGCTCTACCAGAATCATCACTCTATCACACAGACGGTTGTTTGTCTTATGTACATGAAAATGAATTTATAAAGCTGAGCATGGGAATGCCCACCTCAGCTAGATCATGAAAATATTATGAAGGTAATGTATTGTATTGTATCTTATTACACGTCACCTTCTAGTTCGAAAAACCTTGGATCCTCATGATAAAGCATTTCACCCGACATAAGAAGATTTATGACCTCACACTTTAGGGGGCAACTGTTATAGACATATTTGGGCACTGCAACCCCAATCTCATATTTCCATAAACTGAGGGCTTCTAAGCCCCTAAAAGTGTTGTTACACACCCTAAAGGAACAAGGTCAGCTGATTACATCATCTCTCAGAAGTTCTCCCTGAAAAACTACTCAGAACTAGTCAAAACTAGACCATACATACTGCTCAGTGCTAAGGATGTGATGCATCTCACCTACTACATGTAGAAAGTGTGATGCATATTGAAAATCCCTTTTGTAGGGTGCGATGAGCGAGAGCAGACAAATGGTAGAGGCAGTTGGCTAGGTGGAAACCCAAAGAATATTCTAGAAACTGCTCAATTGACACTTGCCTCTCTGAATTCACCCAGGGATGAGTAAGAGATCATGAAATCTCCAAGTGGAACCAAGAACTATCAGAGAAATTACACTAATCAAAAACCCAGAAGCTGACTCACCCACCTGCAAACATCTATATATGGATCCCTCATCCTAGAGATCTAGAGGATGGAATTTTGTATTTTGTGAGGAAGTGTTGTTGGTTTCTTTGTGGAACATCATAGTGTTGGGTGATCTATCTTTTCATGAGGTGAAGAGGGCTTTCATGCTGGTAGGATGGCGCTGGGTCAGATCAATGGGTTGTAATCCTCTCTTCTACTACTTCTATCAATAAAGCTATTTGAGTTTTCCTCCATATTCTTGTATATCTCTGAATCTTGTATTGATATATGCATTTGTATGGTCAATATATATCTGATGCTATATTGTTTATGGCTATAGATATATATGCTTTGGTGGTATTATGCTGCTTTGAATCTACAGGTGTTCTCTAAAGCAGGACAAGTGAGGAAAGAGTGGTAAAGATCTGTCAAAGGGGAGAGAAAACAAGCAAGGAGCCACGTGAAAGATTGAGGTTGGTACTCTCTACTTCTCTCTCATCTATTTCTCATAAAGGAAAACACAAGTGACTTTAGTTTGTTTGTTTCTAAGATAGTTACATGTCTTAGTGGGACTAGCAGCTCTGAATGGACACTAGTTTTCTCAATAACACTTATACCCTAGAGGCTCCCTCATGTTGAGTTGTACTACTGCATTTCATATTGACTATTTGCACCTTTTGGCCTTTAGCCGGCTTAACTTGGACTTGTGTTTAAGCCAAATTTTGACCAAGTTGTCTGAAAAATTGAACTTGCAACCCTTTAGCTTCTGGAACTTGGAAGGAACATACCTTTGGGTGTCTTTGACCAGTTTTCGCCTCCCTGCATTGAACATAGGATTGTTCCAATCCCGGGAACTAGATCATCTATTTCACTGACACTCATTCTTTCTACTATATTATAGCATTCTTTTATTCTTTTTCAAGCTTAATGAAAAAGACAAATATATATATATATATATATATATATATATATATTATATAATATATATATATATATATATATTCCAAAAAAAAAAAGAGTGGGAACGGGACAATATTTTTATTTATTGTTGGCAGCTAGAGTCGTGTTTCCCTTGAACAAAGCACTCAAACAAAGTGGCTCATCTGTTTGGGTGGGATCTAGCTTGGCTTAGGTATGCCTTAACCTTGTTATTGAGTCACTCCTCCTCCGATTGGTTATATCTTTCAATCATATGGAGAGTTCATTCATGCCTCCTCTATGACGAGCTCATACAAAATTATCATATGCTGCCACAAAGTCATCATTTGAGTCAGGCTTTCGTTCAAGGGAAGTAAGCCTGAGTCGGCCTCTCTGTGATGTCTCTTGACTCAATTTTCAGTCAGCCATCCCTAATTAGCAATGTCTTGTCTATCATCAAATCAGTTATACTGGTCCTTTACTTGTGCTCATTTGAGAACGTCTCCATTAACTTCTTGCTCGCAGGTCTTCTCCTTATCGACGGTGACATCTTGCTCTGAGGAAAGGTCTAGAGCCACACCCTAGCCCTATTTTCATTATTGATAGGTTACCTTGTGCTCAACACTGATCAGTATCATGGGTCTTTGATTGAGTGGTTTCCCTTGTGTTCGACGTCACCTTACATTATCACACATTGGGATTCATGCAGTACCTTGGTTTCCATTTGACCCTATTGGTGGATACCTCACCTCTACATCAGCTTTCATTATTGGTTGGTTAAGAGGGTTTCTGTTTTGCACTAGCTACATGTTGTGTATGCCAGAAATGTGCTTCGGTTGGGTTACTACATTTTTTTTTGATTCCTTCCACATTATTGGAGTGTGGGTTACACTCACTCTAGACTGATGAAGGATTCCTTAATGCCTTCCTTCTAGTGAATCTTTCCCCATCGACTATGACTCATTGCTCTGGGGCACAGGTCTAGAGTCCATTTGCTAGTACCTTGGGGTTTGCAGTCATTAGTGGAAGATCCTTTGCTATCGACATTGGGAAACCATCATTGTCTCTTGATCGATAGATTCTTCTAGGTGTTCAACTTCAGATCATTTATTCACACTTGTTAGATTTTACTAGGATACCTTGACTCTCATTATCATTAGCGGTGAGTAGTCTCGTGTTTGTTAACTGTATACATCAATGATTGATAATCAAATGATTTCTCACATGGTAGACATCAGCTCATTCATTCCCATTGTGTAAAAATGTACCATGATGGTTGGTGAAGACCTAGGGTTGCATCAACATTCATTTGTTTGCTTGATAGTTTCTCCTATTGCTGCTATTTGATACCATTCTACCTTATATGTTGCAGTCATTCATGGTGACATTCTATATGTTGGCACCTGAGTTTGCAGTGTAGTACCATATTATTCCATAATGTTCATTTGGTACTATTAGGATCAGTCTTTGATATCAGTGATCAGCTTCATCTTTCAACATCATTGACATTCTTATATGTGATATTCAGACATGTACTTGTTCGATCGTGATCAGATGATCCATTACGTATTTCCAGTATTCTATACTTGTATACTTAGTGGATTTTCTTGTGCTTGATATGCAGACATGATTTACTTTCTCTGAGCATGGGTATACCCACCTCAGATAGTGTTTCTTTCTGATCTCCTTTTGTGGCTTGGCAGGCTGAAATCTGGTGAAGTCCTCATTTTTTGACAGGTTTCCTTTCCATGTACTTAATACATTTCATCCATCATGTACCCTGTCTGACCTCATATATTAGGGGGTATATGTTATAGCTCAAAATCTCACTCTTGATATTTGTGATGCTGCATTTATGGCCTAGGGCAACCCCTCCTTCCAAAATTGGTCCAAATACTTAAAAAGTAGTGTTTAACTCCCTATACACGACATTTCCTTGAGATAAATGCATGTGTACGTCGGTCAGTGTATACCGAACCCACGTATATGTCTTAAAACACTTAAAAAAATTAAATCTCCTTAATTTCGAGTAGAGATCACGGGTTTTACCTATTGATTACCTATTATTTCCCATGGCCCCAACTGTTCCCAATGAATTCGAAACTAAAAAAATAATTTGGGAGAAGTATAAAGAGGCTTAAATGGGAAGGCCTTAAGGAGGAGAAAAGAGAGAGAATTACTCTGCTGAGATTATCCTTGATCAAGTCTGAAGATCGCTATGCTTCCAACACTTCCGCCACTACAAGAAACCCTTGTTTCCTTGAGTTATAATGTCATTTCACTAGTTGAGATATCCTTGTGTGATTCATGGAAGGAGCCTTTTGAAGACTTTGTATTGGACAGACCCGGAGGATGGTTCTGCTTAGAGCTAGCAAGAGGAAGATTCAACTGATATCATTCCTTGCTTTGTTTTAGTTATCTACAATAAAGAAACATTTGTCTTGTTCCCGAAAGCAATCTTCTTTATGCATATGATGTTATTGTTATGGTTCACATATGAATAGTTGTTTCAATGTATAACCAAACATCTTTCAATAAGTTATGAAGTTTATTTATATGTGATACTTTGTCCATATATTCCTATGCTTCTTTGAATTGGCTGTTTTATAGGTTCAAGTATCGAGAGGAACTCCAAGAGGGTTTCGACCCTAGCTGGATCTACCCAAACAAAGGACCCCCAGGTGCACCTCTCTTTGCATAGTTTGCTTATTGAAGTATCATGTCTATGTGGAATGCTTTTCTTTTACTTTAGATAACCCCTCGCTCTGCTAGGATGTTGACCCAAAACCCTAGGGGACTTAGTCCCGCAACAATGTGGGTAGAGCAGGGATAATTTCAGTATACTAGGATGTTGTTGCTTGTTCCTCAATAGGCTTGGATTTCTCACCAATAGACTTGGGCTATGTATCCTTATGAACATGCAGAAGAGTTTTATATTCCACTGTTTCTTGGGTATTTTTCGCTTTGGGAGTGCCTTGTAATTTCTTATTAAACTAATCCCTGTCTTGCTCCAAACTACTAACTTTAACCTCTGAACTGATCTTTGTAGTCGAGGTGTTCATCACTTGTTTCTCAGCTGGCTTCCTACTGGACTCAACTGTGTTATCTACGCCTTTTGGTTTCCATGTATTTTGTGTATTCTAAGTATTTACCTCAGAGTTTACTTGAGAACTAGGACCTTAACTATCAACAGTGACACTCGGTGTAGGCTTATCCTCGGACTCTAACAATTTCATTGGGATAACTTCTAGCCTTTCATTTCTAAATTCCTGAAATATTTGAAAATCTTCAGGTTTCAGATTCACCTTTTCCCATTCGAACACTTATTCAAAGGATTCATTTGATTGTAACAAGTATTCAAAATAGTTATCCTCATGGTTTTATGTCTTGAGCTTTACTCCAGTAGTGACATTATATGCCACCTTGTCTGGATCAAATTTCCTCTTAGGCAATGTATGAAGCCTGAGGGATTCCATATGTGCTAACTCTTTAGTAGCATGAAACAAATTGGCTAAAGCAAAAGAACCGCACTTGACAAGGAAAGAGGGCCATAATGACTTCTTGTCGTCTTTGAGAAATTTAGTCAGGTCTTTTCCCACGGTCTAGTAGGAAATCTCTCTTACTAATAACTTATCAGAAAAATATAAAGGAAGGACATGTGGATTAGTTGTGCTACCAAAAACCCTAATGTAGGTGAACCATTCTTCAATGAAATATTTTCCAACAGTAAACAAATATGTTATGGCTTCTTAGGAAAACCTAGGGTCTTTCTTATTGAAAATTATTTGATGTAGGGGCAACACAACATCATGAAATATCTTGTAGAAGTGAGGTATATAATGTGATTCCCATATTTGTCTATGACTGAGATGGATTTGGTAGGGGTCCTGTAAGGTCCATTTCCAACCCATGGTTGAAAATGTCGTGCAAAACAGATGGCATCCATAATGTAGGCAGTAAAATAGAAAAGAGGGAGGTTATCTGGAGAGGAGGATCTCTTCTGTCGATATTCAGTAATGGTGGTGGCTAGGTTATCAGATAGGATGGAGGGAAAATTCATGATGTGGGAATTAACACAAACAACAACCAGAGGAATCCATTCTATGGAAAACTTAGTATTATTGGGTAACCCACATAATCTACATAACATAGTTGCTGCATTGTTGTAGGGGTTTTCCAATGAGGCTATAGCATACATAACCGATTTGTCATATTTGAATTTGATGTCCAATACTCTCTAACCCTGAATTAGTTTGAAGGGGTCTGGGTTCTTCTTTGTGAAGTTGGCCACAAATGTGTTGTCGTAGATATCCTTAGGGTCAAGTATGTGGTACATTTTTTTCAAGTCCTCTACTCTAAACGACCCTATGAGCTCCATTCTTGAATTCTTGAATTGCTTATCTTTAATGATGAGGTTTTTTATCACCCACCTAATCATATCCGTGTATGGAAGAATTTAGCTCTTGCTCCTATCCTATGAAGGAAAGAATAGGAATCATCCATGAATTAAAGTGTCGAAGGCCTTATTGAATCAATTGTTTCTCTCATGACAGTGATTTTAGGGCATTCTTCCTCAAGCCTATTGTATATGACCTCCCAAGTTGTTGTGCCTCCGGCAGTGTCACAAACTATATCGGAGAAAATATGAGCCATATCTGTAAAATAGGATTCAGCAATGGTCTACTTACTTTGTTTCTGAATCACCTTCCTTAGTGACATGTCTTTTGCAGCTTGCATGAAATAGACAAGATATATTAGTGTAGACAGTATCGAGTAATTAAGACTGAAAGTTTCTCTGAAATGACTTTGGATCGTGAGAAAGGTTTAATGAGATATTTGATGTTAAATACCCATATCTTAGAAAATGATTATCCTTCCTTGGGCTGCTAAATATTTATTACCCTATCAATTCTTTCATTTTGATATTAAAATGTAATTATTTCACATGGTTTAACACTCTTAATCGCACATTGAAATCTTTAAATGGATACAGTATAGCGCTACTATATGCAAAAAGCGAAATGCGATTATGAATATCACAATATCGCATTTCACAAATTGTTAATGGACATTATAATGGCATAGCTAAATTTGTTGTGAAGTTTGCAAAGTCCGAAATGCAATTTGTGAAATGACAGCGTGCTATTTATTGGACTATCGCAATGGGATACTTGATCGCAGATTGCAATTTTTTGAAGATGTTTTAAAATAGTCGCAGAGAAAAGTGTGATTTTTGATTTGCGATGCAGATTTCATCGTTAGTTTGTTTTGCAAGGTTTTTCGAGGTATTTTCTTAGAGTTGGGTATTATTATCCTAATCCTAAAAATTTAAAAGGGTCCCCATTTATAATTCTAACCTTAGCTATTGTGATTTATAAATGGGGGGGTTGTTTCATAGTACAACAATTGGTGATTCACTTGGGAGAACTAGTTATCCCTGAGTAGTTTTTTGAAATTTCTAAAAACTTTCAAAGTAATTAGAGCTATAAGAACAATAATTACATGATTCATAAGGCAAACAACATTTCTCGCATTTAATTACTTTACTTTTGTAATGATAAAAATATAAACATTCACATTAGCCAATAATAAGATTTAAAGTAATATATAAGGTGTCTTCTATAGATTAGTTTTTTGTTGTTTACTCATTTTTTCACAGATAGAGACTATACTACCAACAAGCATTCATAGCCTTGACGGGGTTATCTTTCAACCAACAATGATTCATTTTCCCATCTATAGGAATTTTCAAATTTCAAAATGATATTCACTTGCTTTGAATCTCACTTGGACTTGGTCCCTTTTTCCTTTTTGAATATAATGTTTTTCTTTTTGGTTTCTTAAAAGACATTTTCTAGGCATGGTAACCTAATAATGACAATGCCATTCACTAGTTGTAACTAAATTGAACAAGTTGGCTCTTGATGAGACCCTTTTCTTCTAATTGAGGAGATCATTGGATAGTACCATGTTTGATATGCAATATTGATAATATCAGTTTAATCATTTCCCTATGAACATGATAAACAAGCTCGCAATGAGACTTTGTATCTTCTAAGTTTTATATATTTTAGAATTACACTATAAAAAACGAAAATTTTATCAGATGGGGTGAATCATTGGTTCTTTGAGAATTTTGGGTGATAATGATAGTGTTTTTTAAGATACTCATCTGCAGAAAGTCCTTACTAGGTTAAAGAGTCTTTTCTTGACCGATAACAAAACATCCATAATCTATAAAGATAAGAGTTTGTTCGTAGAATACATTTTTTAAGCAAGATCAAGTTTTTCCAAAGAAATGAAGTTTACTTTAGTACTCAAATGTCCTAATTATTTCTTTTAACTCTTACTTACTTTTAAAAGCGAAAAACATATTTGATCAAAGATTTTATTTTGAAAAGCCAAAAGCAAATACTAGCTAACCATTATTTTCCTAATAATCTTAAAAGATATATGTTACAAAATTGGAAGAGGTTATCTCTTAGGAAAAGTATTTTTTCAAAAATTTCCCATTAATGGGCAAATAATCCTTCTTACCATACAAGTCTTGTAAAAGAAACGTTGATTGTCCAATTTTTTCAATGATTTGAAAAGGGCCAAGCCATCGTCTTTGGAATTTGGTATGTCTACCTTTTTCCTCATGTGCTTTGTCCCATTT
This sequence comes from Pinus taeda, assembly GCA_000404065.3. Classification (NCBI taxonomy): domain Eukaryota; kingdom Viridiplantae; phylum Streptophyta; class Pinopsida; order Pinales; family Pinaceae; genus Pinus; species Pinus taeda. The sequence continues at coordinate 78,524 of APFE031715466.1, read as the reverse complement.
CAAAACCAGGTCACCTACTTCAAGAGTTTTTTGATTGGAAGAAGTTGTATCAAAATAAGCTCTGACTAAGTGTTGATGATGGAAGTGGGTTTCTTTAGCCTTTTCTCGTTCTTCTTCAAGCTTGAGAATATGAAACTATCTAGCCTGAAGAGAAGAAGAAGGGTTTTCATTGATGAGTTGTACTAGGGTAAGAGATGGTATTTCTATGTTTGTGGGAAGAACAACTTCTTTTCCATAAATTAAAGCAAAAGGAGAATAACCGATAGAGGCTTTCTGAGTAATTCTATCTGCCCATAGAGCAAATGTTAATTCTTTGTGCCAATTCCTGTGATTTTGATCAATAGTCCTTTTGATAATTTTGATGAGGTTCTTGTTTGTTGATTTTTCTAATACATTACCTTGTGGATAATGATTGGATAAATATTTCAACTTCAAACCTCGCTTTAGAGAAAATTCAACCATTTTATTTCTAGAAACGTAAGATGCATTGTCAAACATTAAAGTTGAGGGTAAGCCAAACATAGTAATTATGTATTGATAAATGGAGTTTTTGATGCTTTCTGTATTAGCTATCTTTATTGGGACAACTTCTACCCAGTTTTTCTAATAATCAGTAATTGTAAGGATGTACCTATGTTTTTTGGAAGAGTTAGGAACAATCTCACCAATTATCTCTAATCCCCATTGTTCAAATTGTTGTTGGATGTTAACTGTTTGTAAGGGGAATTTTGGCATTATTTCTCTTCAGGCCGTGGTTTGACAAGTTTTACACTTTCTTGTATATTCATGTATATTTTTAAATACTGTTGGCCAATAATATCCTACATGCAGGATTTTGCGAGTTGTAGTATTTCCCTTGACACGTCCTCTAGTTGGTCCATCATGTAATTCCTACATGACCTTTTCGGCTTCAGGTTTCTCCAGGCATCTTAGTAATACTGAATCATAATTTTTCTAAGAAATACATCATTGACTAGTTCATACTGATCTGATTTCAATATTAAATCTCACTTTGTTTTATAATTAAGATGCATAGGAGCATATACATTTTTTAGATAAAATTTCAAATCAACATATTATGCTTGTGTATCATTGAGGCTTACCTCTGATATTTGCACTTCATTATCTTGATCCTCTTCTAGTGGTAAATGGGAAGCTCCTATTGACATCCCACAAAAACCTTGGCCCCTGACAATTTTAGCTGGCTGGGTTTCTACAACATGTTCTTGAAGCATAGTCACCCAATTAGCTCTTTTCTCCCCTGCTTTTATTTATTGGGTTGTGTTATATTCTTTCCATGACTAGCCCACATAGTTAGGG
>APFE031715466.1:38233-77184 GCA_000404065.3 Pinus taeda | reverse complement strand
CCCCTTTGTTGCACCAATTGCATAGCGGGGGGGAGGGTCACAGGGGGTTTGAGGGGTGCAGCTAACCACACTCTTTGTTTTTGGACCCTATATTAGGTTGGGTCGACCTACCTATGGTTTTGTGCATGATTTTTCACACATGGTTTTGGACGTGATGGTTTTCGTTTCATGGCATTGGATCCTTCGACATGTATAAATATGTATTGTAACATTGAAAGGAACATAGTGAAAAATCAAGCTGGTAGTCCTGGTTTTGGCATCTAGGGGAAAATATTTGTGTATATGTGTTTTATGTGTTATGCTCTCGCATTGTTTATTTTTTGTATTTTATAATTCGTTTGTAGGTAATTTCTGTACAGGGTTAAAACCTACATTTGGTATTAGAGTTGTTTTGGCTTCAAGGGCATGCCTTTGTTGTTGAGTGGTTTTTCTCAAGCCTGTGGGAGACCTTGTTTAGTGGGAGATTTGCGGGATCGATTCTGGTGGTGAAAGAGGATAACGAGAAGTGGAAAGATAGAGATCGAGAAATTGAATGGTCAAAGTTTTGAGTTATGGAAACTCAAGATGGAGGATCTATTGGTTGAAAAAGATTAGTGGGTTGCAGTAGATCCAACTACTAAACCAACGAGAGTGTCCGATGAAGAATGGAATAAGTTGGATCGAAAGGCTAAGATCACAATACGATTGTGTGTCTCAGATTCAGTATTGCTGAATGTATCAAGAGAAGCTACGATGAAGGCTTTGTGGGAGAAGTTAGGGACTTTTTACCAATCTAAGTCTCTGGTGAATAAACTGTTCCTATGGAAAAAGCTGTATAACATGAGGATGAAAGATAGAGACTTAGTGACAAAACATTTGAACGCATTTAATACTACGGCAATGTTGGAAATAATACTGAGAGGGTGTGAATCAGTATTATCAGATCAATAATTTAATTTCCCAAACAGATTTATACATGTTATTTCAGCTGTGTGAACTAGCGTGTACACACGACTGTACTTAAAGAAACCAATGTATATGCAAAGAAATTTTGATTTAGACAATTTATCATTTATTGAACTTTAACCAGTATATCAGAGATTTATTAAAAAGTGCAATAAAAGTAGAATAAAGCATCACACATGAGAAACACACATGAACACCAAAATATAAAGTGGAAACCCAATGTGGGTAAAAACCACCTACTGTTGTCGTCTCTGTCTTCTTTTAATAATAAGAAAATATGTTTACAATCTTTCAGTGGTGCAGACTCATACCAGTATGTAGGCACCCTCTTGTAGAAGGCTACAACCTTCTCTCGTTCTCCAGCTACTACTAGAAGGGAGCTACAACCCCATAAATCTTGTACTAGCCAATATGTTTACTAGTACATAGGTGCCAGCCTACAGAAAACTCCACTCTTCTATCAGGGACCATGTTTCATGAATTTTCAAACTGGATAATCTTGGATCACAACACCACAATTTGAAGGCCATGTTTCATTAAATTTTCATACTAGACCCATCAATAAATACAATACAATCACCAAGTATATATGCATCAACCAATCACTGAAACTCAATCATCATAACCTGAATCTGATCATTTAGAACACTATCACCAGAACCCAAAGCAGATCCTAGAACTCTGCAACAACAAACAAAAAAAACTGAAACATACTTCATAAGGTATATGTTACTTCCATGTGTCGAACTAGCATGTATATGCACTTTTACCAAAGCCAACCAGCGTATACATCTGTAAATATTAATTCATAATTTTGCAGCTATTCCAGACTTCAGTTATACCCAAATCATAACATTTATAGAATAACACATGCGTCAGTATCTAGATCTAGACTATACAGGATCAAACCATATAATAATAGTTCATTTCAAGCCTTAAGATCCTAATCCACCGTTAGATCTTATCCCTCATCAACTGCTAAGATTCATCCTTGGTTCAGATCAAGCAAAACACCATAAGTCAATAACCTGCATATTAGATCTCACACTTCATCAGATATTCGATACTTGCACACTTTGGCCTAATGATCTTCTCCTCCTTATATAGTTTTAGGCCTTTCTCAATACCATTTATCAAAACCACTTAGGACCAATACCTTGGACCAAATACCTTGGGTCAATACCTCAGACCAAATACCTTGGACCAATACCATGGATCAAAATACCTTGGACCAAATACCTCAGACAAAAAACTTAGTTTTCCAACATATATACGCTTTTCCTTCCATGAAAGTGCGTGTGTACGTATACGCTACTTGTGTTCGGTGAACCTGTGTATATACGAAGCTTGGTCAAGGTGAACCTACATATACCTCTCTCTCTTCATTATTTGTAATTTGATCTATAATTTTTTGTTGCTGACATGGTGCACCATGATATTTCATCTGAGTGAGTTACCATCAAGGACAACACATGTATCATAATACCAACAATATACCCCTTTGGACTTGATGGCAACAACAACACCAAGTCACTCTCCCCCTTTGACATCAAGGGTAAAGGGTGGACCAAGATAATTTCTCCCTTTGACATACATTATGCTGGTCATGCTCCCTCTGAGTAGATGTTGAAATCTCTGATTGAGCTTCCCTTCTGTACATGTTGAGATGCACTGAAAGCATCCACGCTCTTCCTGAGTACAAGCAGAGTCTGTAAAAGAAATATTTTCTAAAAGAATAACATGAATCTATAACTCAACTATGTGAGGATGAACTTCCTATCACCAATGACTCATACATACATCCATCCCAACTGAGTGGTGATTTACCAAGTTTGACTCATCCACCCAACCAAGTGGGGATATACAAATTGTTTATACATGACAGAAACAAGAAATATTACATCATCCATCCCATGTAAAGTGGGAATAAAAATTGCATCATTTGTCCAAGAGGACTCATATCACTTCCTAGACTTTTACATTACTTGAGTAACAAATGGTATAAATATCTAAAGCCATAGCTGGACTCCACAACCATAATGCCAACAATGTTGAATGTACATGAAGGCTAATGCTCCCTCTGAACCTATGCTACCTATGCATTGTTAACAGGTTAATGATCAAGGCATCTTTGTCAGTAAGATAAAATTAATGAACAGAGCAAATAGACATTAATCATCAATATCAGTTAGCGCACACGTATTAGATCCTACCCCACTATTTTTCTTGTCTAAAAAACATATTCGCTCATTTACCCATAGAAGCCCGTGTGTGTATGCGACTATAGTTCATGAAACACACGTATAATAGCCTTTTTTATGAAAACGTTGGATTTAATAGTAGGATGATGCAACAACTACTCCCAACTTTTGTCTGAGATATTCAAATGTCTCTTTGGGCAGTGGTTTAGTGAATATATCAGTAACCTGTTCTTTGGAGGGAACATACTCCAATTTGACCTTTTGTTCAAGCACTTGTTCACGTAGAAAACAATATTTGATGGGTATGTGCTTGGTCTTGGAGTGCATGACTAGATTCTTGGAAATACTTATGGCACTTGTATTATCACATAGAATGGAGATGGGCGGAGTACATGTGATATGAATGTATTGTAAGGTTTGCATCATCCAAAGTAGTTGTGTGCAACAAGATGTAGCACCCACATATTCAGCTTCAGCTTTAGATAACGTAATTGAACTTTGTTTCTTGCTAAACCAAGACAATAACCTGCAACCCATATAGGATGCACCACCACTAGTTCTTTTTCTGTCATCAACACTTCCTACCCAATCTACATTTGTATATGCATGAAGAGTGAGATCTGTATCTCTAGGATACCATAAACCAAAGTTCTGTGTTCCTTAATATATTTAAAAATCCTTTTGACTTCCTGTAGGTGTGATTCGTTTGTATTTTCTTGGGATCTTCCAATTGTTCCTATTGCATGCATGATGTCAGATCAAGTACCTGTTAGATAAAGTAGACTACCAATCATGGATATGTAAGTTGGTTGATGTACTGTTGTTGATTCATCATTTGAGTTGAGGTTGCATCCTCTTACCATTGGGGTACATACAGGTTTAGAATCTTCCAAGCCGTACCTTTTCAAGATCTGTTTGAGATATTTGGTTTGTGAAAGGAAAATACCATCTTTATTTTGTTGAACTTGCAGACCAAGAAAATAGGTAAGTTCACCAAGAAAGGACATTTCAAATTCTTGCTGCATTATTGAAGCAAAATTCTAACTCATGGATCCTTCATTGCTACCAAAAATGATATAATCAACATAAACAACAATAATTAGCAATTTATCAGTGTCAATATTTGTATATAGATTGTTATCTACTGAACCTTTTGAAAAAACTTATTGGTGTAGATATTTCTCAAGATGGTAATACCAGGCCCTTGGACCTGTGTCAGACCATAGAGAGCTTTTTTGAGTCTGCATACAAGTTTTTCATCATTTCCAAGAATGAATCCTTCTGGTTGTTCAATATAAACTTCTTCTTCTAAATCTCCATTAAGGAAAGTGGATTTTACATCCATTTGGTATACTTTGAATTTCTAAAGGCTAGAAAGAGTAAGAAACATCCTTATGGCTTCAAGTCTAGCAACAGGTGAAAAAGTTTCTTCAAAATCTATACCTTCTTGTTGAGCATACCCTTTAAAAACAAGTCTAGCCTTGTTTCTAATGACTTCTCCATTTTCATTCAGCTTGTTTTTAAATATGCATTTAGTTCCTATAATATTTTTTATCATGAGGTCTAGGAACTAATTCCCAAGTATTATTCTTTTCAATTTTCTCAAGTTCTTCATTCATGGACTTGACCCAACATTCATATTTGCATGCTTCATTTACATTTTGAGTTTCGGTGGAGGATAGTAATGCTATATAGCTTGAAGTTTCTGTAATAGTTCTTCTTGTCTGTACAACTGCATCCTTTTCCCCTAAAATTTGAGTTTCTGGATGATTTTTCTGAACATACCTGGAAGAAGTCTTTTCTTCTATCGTTATCTCCTCTTCTGGTGCTTCATTGGTTTCTGCTTCAATATCATTGTGATTTGATGTGGGAAAATACTCCCTATCTTCTTCATTGTCATAATCTTCTGTTTTTGTTTGTTTTGGATTTTTGCATGCTTCATCAACTATAACATCAATACTTTCAACAATTTTCCCAAGTCTTTTATTATAAAATTTATATCATTTACTTCGAGAAGAGTAACCAAGAATAATACCTTCATCTGCTATGGGCTCAAACTTACCAAGCTTTTCATCAATCCTTTTGATATAACATTTGCTTCCAAAAACTTTAAAGTATTTTACAATAGGATTCTTACCACACCAAAGTTCATGTAGAGTTTGAGTACTATTTACCTAAACATTTGCTTGGTTGAGAATAGTTGCGATAGCGAATGCAGTTTCACCCCAGAAGGTTGCAGAAGTTCTAGATTCATCTAGAATAGCTCGAGTCATTTGTTGAACAGTTCTGTTCATTCTTTCTACCACTCCATTTTGCCGAGGAGTCCTTGCGGTGGATAATTTCCTTTTTATTCCATGTTGTTCACAAAAGTCAAAGAATTCATCCGAGGTAAATTCCCCTCCTGGATCAGATCTGAGGCATTTGATTTTTCGGTCTGATTCATTTTCAACCAAAGCTTTGAAGGCTTGGAACTTTTCAAATGATTCATCTTTATGCTTTAGCAGACCTATCCAACACATTCTAGAAAAATCATCAATGGACAAAATAAAGTATTCTTCTCCACAAAGTGACTTTCTCCTTGATGGTCCACATAAATCTATATGAACAAGTTCAAGAGGCTTACTAGTTGACGCTTCTTTTTCAATGAAGTGAGCTCGGTCTTCTTACCAAATTGACATGGTTTGCATATTGTATTTTTAGGGATGTTGATATTTGGAAGATCATGAACAACCTTGAATCTGCATGCTTTTCTTATTTTAGATAAGCTTATATGTCCCAATCTTCTATGCCACAACCAATTTTCATCGTTTTTGCTTAGATAACGCTGTTGTTATCCTCCCTTGAGTATGTATAAGTTGTTTGGATTTCTTGTACCTTTGATCACTGTCTCCCGTGTATCAAGTTCACGAACAACACATCAATTTGATCGAAACACCACTTCATTTCCTTGATCACACATTTGACTGACACTCAACAGGTTATGCTTTAAACCGTCTGCATACATAACATTTCTAGCTTTGACCTTTTCTTTCAAGAAAATAGATCCTTTACCTTTTATGACAACAGGAGTGTCATTTCCAAATGAGACATTCTTTTCTTTTTCTAAGGCATTATATGAGTGAAGTTTTTCTTTGTCACCTATCATGTGTTTTGAGCATCCACTGTCGATGTACCACTGATTTTCTTGTCCTTCTGCATACAAGGCTATACCACATCTTTCTGTTTGAGATTCTTTCCTTCTCCATATCTTGGGATTTAATGGAGTTTTCTCCTTCCGAGATGATTGCTGAAATTTTCTCCTGCATTCAGATTCTTCATGACCAAACTTGTTACAGATTGAGCATTCTATTTCATTTTCAAGAAGAGAAAAGTTATTATATGAACTTTTCCTGATACCTATTACATTCCTTTGATTTCGTGCTTCTCTAGTCATGATGGTTTTTTAAGTAGCACATTGAGCAGCTCTGTGTCCAAAATTATGACATGAAAAACATTGCCCATTAAAGAAGTTCCTGCAACTATCGAATCTGTTGACCTAGTGATTGTAGTTTCTATTGATATTCATCTTTGGAGAAAATTGTGTATGATTTAACTAAGATCGGTTGTGGATTCTATTCATCCTTGGAATAAATTGAGTCTGATTTACCTGGTGATCTGCTTTATGCCTTTGCTGACGATTGTCATACTATTCACTGGTCTTTGCTGCATCAAGATAGATTTTAGTGGAGGTTGACAGCTTCTGTGATTGAGACACTTCTTCAGTCTATCTAAGACCTGTCTTTATCAGAGAAAAACAATGCACTTTGATAATTTCATCTAAGGTTTCTAATCCTTTAGAAAATCTAATATTGAGAGATTTTGTTTTCTCAACATCCTTTCTTATACCCACAATTTCACATTCTAGTTGTTCATTTTGTTTTTCTTTTTCAGCAAGTTTGTATGTCAAGGTATCTATAATCATATTATTTTCTTCTAAACAGATTTTGAGTTTAGAAATTTCTGCATGAGGGTCATCTTCTTCTAAAGTATCCCTTTTTCATCTTCCATTTTTCATATTCCTTCCCTTTTCCATATTTATCTTTATGAGGACATTTGGGAACATAATGACTGACTCTGCCACAGGAAAAGAATTTGAAGGGTAGCTTACCTCTAAATATTTCGGAACCCATTGAAGCTTCTTGACAAAGCTTAACTCATATTCTTCTTTTGAAATATGTCATGATTCATTATTTTCTTCCTTTCATTTTGCTAAAGCGTTAAATGCGTCTTCTCTCATATCTGATGGACCTCCTTTTCTCATCTCAAAGGCAGTTAATATTCTGTGAAGTTGTGTTCTGCATATTCCTGCATTGGCTAGAAATTTGATTTCCATATGCAAGCTAGATGATGCAGGTGTAAAAATAGTGTTCAAAAAGGATACTTGCAAAATGGTTCAGGGAGCATTGGTATTAATGCGGGGATTTTGGATTGGAACTCTATACAAGTTGCAAGGTAGCAATGTTATTGATGGGTGCAACAGTTTTGTGATTCCTGAAAGTGGATTAGAAAATATAGTGGTCTCTGGAGAGAAGACCATGATGTGGCATCAAAGGCTTAGACATATTAAAGAGAAGGGCCTTCGAATACTTCATGGTAAACGTATGGTAGAAGGTATGAGTAATAGCTCTATAGATTTTGATTTATGTGAAAATTGTGTATATGGGAAGTAGAATCATGTGAGTTTCTCCTCTGGTGGTAAGAGGGCGAAACATATATTAGAGTTTTTGTATAGTGATGTGTTTCGACCTATGAAGGTTCCATCACTGGGTAAGTCTATTTACTATGTATAATTTATAGATGACTTCTCAAGGAATACATGGATATATTTCTTTAAGAAGAAATCTGAAGTCTTTTTCAGGTTTAAAGAATTTAAGGCTTTGGTGGAAAACCAGACAAAGAAGAAGATAAAGGTGTTGATGACAGATAACGGTGGAGAGTTTTGGAGTAAGGAATTTTAATAATTGTGTAAGAAGTGTGGTATAGCATGACAAAAGAGTACTCCATATACACCTCAGAAAAATGGAGTTGCAGAAATAATGAACAAGACGTTTATGGAAAGGGAAAGAATCATGCTCAGTGGTGCTGGGTTAGGATAAGAATTCTGGCAAGAGGTAGTGGAGACTGCATGTTACCTGGTCAGCAGATCACCTTTATCACCATTGGAAGATAAGACTCCACAAGAGGTATGGACTAGTAAGAAACCTTCTCTTTCACATTTGGGGTATTTGGATGTGATGCATATGTAACATGTTCCAAATGAGAAAAGAACCAAGTTGGATAGTAAATCTAAAAAGTTCATCTTTATTGGGTATAAGGATGGTTTAAAGGGTTATAAGCTTTGGAACCCAGTAACAAGGAAGACTACTTATAGCCGAGATGTGGTGTTTAGAGAGGTGAAAGATGTTATTAAACATTAAATCCAACCAAAGGAACCTGAGAAGATAGAGTTTGAGCTAAAGGAGGAAGAATCAGACTCTACAGGAAAGGAGGAATTAGAAGATGAAGAGCCAGAAACTCCTCGTGTGAGAAGATTAGTTTGAGAAGGAAGGTAGCCAAAAAGGTATATTCCATCTGCTTTCTCTTCAAATTTTGATTTATTAATTACTAATGATGATCTTAGAAATGTGAAGGAAGCAGTAGATTTAGAGGATGGAACATGGAAAGAGGCCATGGTTGATGAAATAACATCTTTACACAAAAATTAGGCTTGGGATCTGGTGGAGTTGTCGGCTGGAAGGAAACCCATTGGAAGAAAATGGATTTTCAAGAAGAAGACAAATGCGAAAGGAAAGGTGGTGAAATACAGGTCTTGGTTGGTAGCAAAAGGTTATTCCCAGGTGCCAAGAATTGATTTTGGTGATATTTTTTCTCCTGTCGCCAAGATAACTTCTATTAGATTACTTTTATCTGTTGTTGCTGCTTTTGACTTTGAGGTAGAATAGATGGATGTGAAGACAATATTTCTTCATAGGGATCTGGAATAGGAGATCTACATGAAGCAGCTTGAAGGTTTTGCAGTGAAGGGTAAGAAAGAATTGTTATGCAAGTTAAAGAAGTCTCTGTATGGGTTAAAATAGTCACCAAGGATGTGGCATTAGAAATATGATACATTTATACAAGAACTTGGCTTCAACAAAAGCAAAGAATATCACTGTGTGTATATTAAATTAATTGGTGACTTTGTTATTTATTTGGTCTTGTATGTGGATGATATGTTGCTGGTTGGAAATGACAAAGAAATTATCCAGGATTTGAAGACCTATTTGTTCTCCAAATTTGACATGAAATATTTTGGTGTTGCAAACTTTATTTTGGGCATGGAAATTAAAAGAGATCAGACAAAGAGGAAGATCTGGTTAAACCAGAGGAAGTATGTCAAGAAAATATTGTAGACGTTTAATATGCAGGATAGTAAATCGGTGAAGGTTCCTATTCTTGTAGGTGTAAAGTTATCTGTTGAACAGTGTCCCAAAACACAAGAAGAGGAAGAGGACATGTCCCCTGTTCCATATGAAAGTACAGTTGGTAGCTGGACGTATGCGATGGTCTGTACTAGACCAGACATTGCACATGTAGTGGGAGTATTGAGCAGGTTTATGTCAAAACTAGGGAAGGAGAACTAAACAACAATGAAGCGGGTTTTCAGGTATTTGCGTGGCACTAGTGATTATGGTTTGTGCTACCAAGGAAGACCAGGATTGAACAAAGTGTTGGATATTCGTGGCTTTGTTGATATAGATTGGGCTGGAGATTTGGATCAAAGAAGATCTACAAGTTGGTATGTGTTTAACCTATTTGGAGGTGCAGTTAGTTGGATGAGTAAGAAACAATCTATAGTGGCATTATCAACTATAGAGGCAAAATACATGGCAGCCACTAATGCAAGCAAGGAAGCAGTTTGGTTGCAAAGATTTTGTTCAGGTATGGGGTTAGTATAGTGATCTATAAGGATAGATTGTGACAGCCAAAGTGCAATTTTCTTGGCAAAGAACCCTGCATATCATTCAAAGACAAAGCACATTGATGTTCAGTATCACTTTGTGAGGGATATGATAGAAGGCAAAAATGTGTTGCTGGTAAAAGTGGACACTTTGAACAATACTGCAGATGCATTGACAAAATCTGTGAGCTCTAACAAGTTCTCTTATCATAGAGAAACAATGGGCATTACAGGGATGGATAAATGACTAAGCTCTCTTGTAGCCCCCTGTGGAAAGAAAACAACAAGCGGGAGAATGTTGGGTTATGTTATATTCTTTCCACGACTAGCCCACGTAGTTAACCGGGGGGTTAGAAGGGGGGTGGAGTCCCCCTTTCGTTGCGCCGATTTCATAGCGGGGGGGTCACAAGTGGTTTGCTCGGCGTAGGTAACCGCACTCTATGGGGTCCATGTATGTGTCTTTGGACCCCTATATTAGGTTGGGCGGACCTACCTATGGTTTTGTGCATGATTTTTCACACATGGTTTTGGACACGATGGTTTTCAGTCAATGGTTTTGGATGCGATGATTTTCGGTCCATGGTATTGGATGCTTTGACATTTATAAATATGTATTGTAACATTGAAAGGAACATAATGAAAAATCAAGTTGGTAGTCCCAGTTTTGGGATCCAGGGGAAAATATCTGTGTATATGTGTTTTATGTGTTATGCTATCACATTGTTTATTTTATGTGTTTTAGAATTCGTATGCAGGTAATTTCTGTACGGGGTTAAAACCTACAGCGTTTAGGGCCCGTTGGGGCCAATGTCAAAAAAGGGGGGGATTTTCAAATTTTGGTTGTATGGAGAAATTAGGTGGTGAGGAAATATAGAATATCATGCAACAAATGATAGCAAGCACCACATGTAATATAGAAGCACGAAACCATACTATTCAGATGTTATAAAGACCTTGCAATTCTATGAAGAAATCCATGAAGAATGTGATGTAGCAAGAAGATGTATATGTCAATATCACATCTCGAGTTGTATGATAAATTTAGTTATGGTAATTTGTTGCTTGTGATTTGGCCCAAAATTATCAAGTAATTAATTTCATCTCAACACATACAAGGAAAACTCATCAAGATGAGTTGGGTAAGCTAGTTGGCCTAAGATTCTTTGGAGTCTGATGATGAATATGGAAGTTATATAAAGAAATTTTTATTTTTATTTTGGATAGTTCCTTTCTAATGTTTGTCAAGCTTTTGTTTTGTGTAGCTTTATACAACTTTTAAATCGAAAATCCCTCGTGCTTTTACTTAGTTTGTATGGTTATTCTCATCATTTTATGCGTTCTTGGGTTAATTATCTTAAATTCAGGCATGATAAGAGAAATGTTTGTCATTTATCATATTTACATTGTTTCAATAAAAACTACATCAATTTGTCATTAATGAAGGCTTAATTGTTCTTAGGAACCAAAGATCATGCACTATGTCCTATAATCAAATGAGGAGGTCACACACATGATTGACGGGTAAAGGGATCACCAAGTGGACATATTTAATGGATTACATGTACACGATTATCTAAGGTCAAGTGTGCTCAAACAAATTGTAGCTAGTTCAATTCCTGGACCAAGTACAGTTAAGGCACCAATTTGGGGCTTGACCTATTAGCACACTTCTGTGAGAAAACCGAGACATGGTTTATGTCTATAATGATTTTTTCATGCTCCAATATGAGTTAGAATTCACCCAATTTTTACGCGTCAATTTTTAGAAAATAATTAATAATTCAACCCTAAATTCACAAAATTTTCAAATTTCCAACTTCCTCCACGATTTAGGTGTATATGAAGGTGAACCTCAAAATTATGGGATATGGGTTTTTCTCGTCTTATAGGAAACTAAATAACACATGAGTTGTTTTCTAAAATTATCCATGGTTTGGGAGATCCGAAGGGTTCTTTGAGGTAGATTTGTTAACAAAAAATAGAATTTTCCCAATTTCCAAATCATTTCCAGATTTGAAGAAAATGAATATTTTTCAATTCCTTATGCACCAGATCTCTACTTAGTTGTTTGTACCATGGATACACTAGACTTCCATCAATGGAAAGCTATTTGGATATTCATTTATTTTATTATGAATTTAGTTTGTAATGTAAAAAAATATATAAACAAGGTTACAGATCCAAGCCTATCTAGGAATTCCATTTTTTTCACACTCTTATGTTGTTGGACTAAGTTTTGGGGGATAACCCTAGTGGTTGATGGGATTCTCATCATTTGGTTTACAATGTAAAGGAGACTAGCAATTCCATTTTTTTCACACACTTATGTTGTTGGACTAAGTCTTGGGGGATAACCCTAGTGGTTGATGGGATTCTGAGCATTTGGTTTACAATGTAAAGGAGGCTGAGCAAGTATTTTAATTTAAAGTCTTGATGTCATGTTATTTCCTTCTTTACAATGAATCTGATGTACATATTGACTCTATGGTTTAAGTAGTTTGCAAAGGGTGTGAGTTGGATTGGTTGGGCCCACCAACCAACTTGACACCTCTCTTCCTAATCTCTTTATTTGAGTAGTTTATTTATCTTCTATTGGATTGAATATTTTATATCTTTGTGTGTCAATTATTGTAATTTATTTTCAAGGTTTCATGATTTAGGGTCGTGTATTTAAGATCTATATTCTTTTTCTACTATTTGCATAACTCTTTAATTTTTGTTTGTTTCATAAACAGATCTAGGGATTTTTGACACTAGAGTTACAGATCCATTATATCATCTAATTCCTCTATCATATCTTTGATTTTCAAAACTTCTTCTTGAATATTGTGCCTATGATTTAGAAGCATTTGATGAGACATTTGTTTACTATTAAATGAGTTAATAAGTCTTGAAAAGCATAAAGATTTTATTTTCATCTATTGGATTGAGACTTATTAAAAAGATAAAACCATAGTGCAAAGTTCATATGACTTGGAACAAATAGTTGAGGCTAGAGTTTGTAGAAATTATGACTGTAGATAAAACTGATTATGCAATATAACTAAAGAAAAATACTTAATGTACTTCTACAATCAAACTTGTGGAAGCTTAATAGGTTTGAGAAAGATCAAGGGGAACACATGTAACAATGAAGAAGAATCAATACACATGAAACACATAAGAATACTCTAGGGAAAGCCTCAGCTAAAAACCCCGCTATCTGTATTATCATACAAGTGGAAATATCTCAGGATTACACACAGCTTTAGCTCTCACATCTATCCAACTCTCAATACAATCCTTCACACTGCTCATAGACAGAATAGATTACTCATATGCCTTCTCCTTTGCCTTCCAGGCCTCCTATTTCCTTGCGTAGTTTTCCCTGGGTGATCCAACTGTAACCTTGTGTGACACTGATCTCACACACTGCTCCATCACACTGGAAAATTGCACAAATCGCAAGGAATGAATTCCTTATGCATTCAAGATATTTTCTTATAGGAGAATTCTCGCAACTGATAGTACATTGTCCCTGCCTTTAATCTCAACTGGGTCTTTTTCTAAACTGACATGCATGAGTTATTTATGAGACAACCTTCAGTTATCTAGAGTACACTAGTTAGATGCATGCATGCATTAACTAATTGAACTCACAATTATTTCCTCAAACTGTTTGGAACTAATTTAATTGGACTTAACTCAGTTAACTGAGCTAACTAATTACAATCCAAATACAACTCACCCTTATCTCCTTAATTAATGGATAATCTCCTTAATTTAAGGGATAACTATTGCATGACTTCACAAAGACTTCTAGCTTGAATTTATCCAACTAATTAACTCAAGATGAATTAATTAATTATTTTTCAAGTAGCTGGTGAGACTAAATTCGAATTTTAATTCTCAATTTTAATTCAAGGACATTAAAATTGGAATATTCTTGTTGCCACATTTCAACACTCCCTCTCAACAAGAAAGGGATTATTTGCCACCCCGATCCTGTCTCTATGGAACTCGAATTTACACTTTGATAATGCTTTAGTCAAAATGTCAGTGTCTTGCTCCTTGGTCGAAATATATTGCAACAACATGATCCTCCTCACCACGCAGTCTCTGAGATGATGATACCGAATGTCAATGTGCTTGGACTTGTCATAAAATATTGGATTCTTAGAGAGTTTGATACAACTCTAATTATCACAATAGATCATAGTTGGATCCATCCTCTGATCAAACAAACCAACTAGAATTTTCCGTATCCAAATGGCCTCACATGTTGACTCACTTGCAGCCATGTATTCAGCCTTTGCTGAGCTGAGTGCAACCAACCTCTTTTTCCTGCTATACCAATAAACTACAACTGACCCAATGTTAAAAATTCTTCCTGATGTTCTCTTTCGATCTGATGGACTCCCTGCCCAATCTGCATCCATGAAGCCTTGTAGCTTCACTCCCTTTGTCTGTCTGTACCATAATCCATACTAATATGTGCCTCTAAGGTATCTCAATCCATGATTTGTCGCCTTCCAACACATCTTGGTAGGCTGAACCATAGCTTGACTCAGTTGGTTCACTGCATAGCACAAACCTAGTTGTGTGTTCACTAAGTACATCAGTGAACCCACAAGCTACCGATACATAGTAGCTTCTACTACTTCTCCTAAAGTATCATCCTCCTTCCTCTGGTTACCTGCTAGAGGATTTTGCATGGGCTTGCACTTCTCCATGTGGAATCTTCTGAGTATCTCATTGGCATACTTTCCCTGAGACACAAACAACTCCCCATCATTCTACCACACTTCCATGCCAAGGAAGTAGTGCATGAGACCCATGTCTTTCATCTCGAATTCTCTTGCAAGGTCCTCCTTACAAGACATAATCAACTAATAATCACCTGTTAATATGAGATCATCAACATAAATAACAATGATCAACTACTTACCTTTTACCATGATGTGGTACAGGTTTGCATTTGCTTCAGTCTTTGTGAAGCCCAACCTGGTGAAGTAGTTGTCGATCCTGGTGTACCAAGCACGAGGTGCTTGCCTCAGCCCGTACAAAGGTCTCTTGAGTCGGCACACATGTGACTCATGATCAAAGGTCTCAAAACCTTATGGCTTCTCTATGTACACCTTTTCCTCAATCTTTCCATTGAGGAATGCAGTCTTCACATCCATCTGATGGATCTTCCAACCCATCTGTGCTGATAGTGCCAACATCAATATGATAGATGAGTACCTTGCTACAGGAGAAAAAGTCCACGGGAAACAAATCTTGCCTTATGTTTCTCCACGCTACCATCAACAACTTACTTTGCCTTGTCTCCACTCCTAGAATCTCTACATGCGGCTGCTGAGCAGTAGTCTAAGGCTCCTCCTCCTTAGGAACCAAAAGTTCCTCCACAACATGTAGTTGGAGCTCCCTCTCAAGGGAATCTTGCATGGCCTTATTCTCATCAAACTTGAGATCTCTGCAAACCATTGTTCTCCAACTAGTAGGCAAGTACACTTTATAGTTGTGAGGTGTATCAGTGTACCCCACAAGTATTCCCAACTCAGCTGTCGACTCAAGTTTCTTCCATGCATCCTTGGTCACATGGCAATATACCGATGAGCCAAAGATCCTGAAGTGACCCACATCTGGTCTCTTCCCAGAGAATTCTTCCTCTAGTGTCTTCATCCCATGTATGTGATGTAGGCTTCTATTCTACAAATATACCTTTGTTTTTCATGCCTCAGCCCACAAATGAAGTGGTAGGCCTTGGTCATGCAACATCGCCTGAGCTTCCCCCACAATCGTTCTGTTCTTCCTCTCAGCCACCCCTTTCTGCTATGGGTTATGAGGTGTCCTCAACCCCCATTTAATTCCTTCCACTATATATAGGTCCTTAAACTCTTGAGATACATACTCTCCACCATTGTTGTTTCTCAAGGCCTTGATCCTCTTTCCTAACTCTTTCTCAACCAAAGCTTTGAACTCACAAAACTTTGAGAAGTTTTGGTCCTTCTTCTACATGAAATAAATCTAGCATTTATGAAAAAAAGCATCAATGAAAATCACATAATACCTTTTCTTCACAGTGGATGTTGTTGAGAATGGTCCACACAAATCAGTATGAACTCACTCGAAGATCTCTTCAGTTCGACTGTCTCGATCATGAATGGAAGACTTGGCGTACTTTTCTAAGGTACAACCTTTGAATGTGTCCACTTGTTCAAGTTTACCTTTGGGAAGTCCAGTAGAGATCTACTGCATTATCTTCAAGGCCCCATGACGCAAATGGTCTAAACGCCTGTGCCATAACTCGCCAATGTCTTGGATTTGTACCATTCTTCTTTCAAACTCAATGCAGCACAATCATTCACCTCTAGTTTATAGATATTCTTCACTTGAATCCCAATCCTCTTGGTCTGACCCGTGGCTATGTGTCTTAGGAATGTCTTTCCTTTACTGAAGACAACATCGTAACCTTTTTCCTCCAACATTGCGACTGATACCAAGTTCTTCTTCAGTCCAGGAACATACTTTACATCAGTCAAGGTGAGAGGAGCTCCATGCTCCCTCTAAAAATCAATCGTGCCTTCTCCTAAAACATAGTAGTTTCTGTCATCACCCATCTCTATGCACATCTTGAGGTCTTTCTCCTCCAAGGTACTGAATAAAATTTTATCGTCGGTCATGTCGAATGAGGCTCCACTATCAAGATACCAAACATAACCCACCATCAATGAAACCATGCATGCGATGAGGGTAAAATCCAATTCAAACTAAGAGGCTAATGCCTCACCTTATGATCCTCTCGAGGATCCCTTCTTGGATTTCTTCAATGGGAAATTAGTTGCATAATGGCCCATCTCATGACAATTAAAACATCTCACTTTAGATTTGTCAATCTTCTTCCCTCCATGAGAAGAACTCGATTTGGAATGGGAAGCCTTCCCTTTCCCTTTCCTTGCCTTACTTGCTAAGGCCATATTTTCTTCACCATCATGCTTAGATGAATAACCATCTCTTGTGCTCCTCTTGATCTCCTCCTGCATCAAGTCCGATCACAATCGTTCCCAATCAACAGTTTCTCTCTTCCATTCACAAAGTCCTGGTAGCTATTCCAGTTCTTTGGAAGACCGATAAGAGCTAGGATCACCAAATCATCATCAAAAGTAGTTATTCCCACACTAACAAGCTCATCTTTGTAGGTGGTGAGCTTGTATAGGGTATGTGGAAATAGTGTCACCCTTCTCCATCTTGATTTTACGAAGCTTATCCTTGAGCGTTAGATTCCTCTCGTCGCTACTATTCTGTTATAGGTCATTCAATGTCTTCCACATTGAAATCAGAGTCCCCTTCCCATGGATACTTGAGACAATATGGTCTCGAACTCCCTCTAAAATAATCTGCCTCACCTTCACCACACACTTCTTCCATTAAGCCAATTCTTGTGCATTAGCTGTAGCTGGCTTGGGGATTTCTTGATCAATCAAATCCTTCAAACCATTGTCTTCTAATACC
Organism: Pinus taeda; assembly: GCA_000404065.3. Lineage (NCBI taxonomy): Eukaryota > Viridiplantae > Streptophyta > Pinopsida > Pinales > Pinaceae > Pinus > Pinus taeda. The sequence continues at coordinate 59,565 of APFE031715466.1, read as the reverse complement.
ACTTCCATGTGATATTTCCATGCTATGTAATTCGAGATTCCATCCAAAGTATACTTGAGTCTCAAGCCATTGAATGCCATTGCTGAACTTTGAAGTATGATAAGAATTCAATTTTGTACCTGCAACCAAGAACTTCAAACTTCAAATTTTCCCTTCTTAGTATATTGTTCATAGCTTCGATAACTTTTTCTCTGATACCATGTCAAAATTATGACTGTATATTTACTTGATTTTGCAATATAACTAAAGAAAAATACTTAATCTACTTCTACAATCAAACTTGCGGAAGCTTAATAGATTTGAGCAAGATCAAGTGGAACACATATAATAGAGAAGAAGAATCAATACATATGAAACACAGAAAAATACTCTAGGGAAAGCCTCAACTAAAAAACCGCTATCTATATTATCATACAAGTGGAAATATCTCAGGATAACAACATAGCTTTAGCTCTCACAGCTATCCAACTCTTAGTACAATCCCTCACACTACTCATAGATAGAATAGACTGCTCATATTCCTTCTCCTCTGCTTTCGAAGCCTCCTATTTCCTTGTGCAGATTTCCAAGGGTGATCCAATTGTAATCTTGTGTGACACTGATCTCACACACTGCTCCAACACATTGTAAAATTGCACAAATCTCAAGGAACGAATTCCTTCTGCATGCAAGACATTTTCTTATAGGAAAATTATTGCAACTCATAATACATTGTCCTTGCCTTTAATCTCAACTGGGTCTTTTTTTGAACTGACAAGCATGAGTTATTTATGAGAGAATCTTAAGTTATCTAGAGTACACTATTTGGATGCATGCATGCATTAACTGATTGAACTCACAATTATTTCCTCAAACTGTTTGGAATTAATTTAACTGGACTTAACTCAGTTAATTGAGCTAATTAATTAAAACTCAAATACAACTCATCCTTATCTCCTTAATTAAGGGATAATATCCTTAATTTAAGGGATAACTCTTGCATGACTTCAAAGACTTCTAGCTTGAATTTCTCCAACTAATTAACTCAAGATGAATTAATTAATTATTTTTCAAGCTTCTGGTGAGACTAAATTCAAATTTTAATTCTCAATTTTAATTCAAGGACAAATTAAAATTGGAATATTCTTGGCGCCACATTTCAACAGATTTTGAATTCAAACCTTGAGAAAATATTTGATTCATGTTGTTATTGTGAAAACATGATCTACAAAATTTATTATTATGACTACATGGTTTATCAAGTTTGCATGTTTTGCTGTCAATTTTATTTATAGACCTTGCACTTCTAATCATTGGAATAGTGGTTTAAAATTATGCACTTACAATATTTGATGAATAATGATTACAGAGAAGACTATTGGATGAAGGAGGATTTGATCTTTTAAGCAATATACCGTTCGCTTTGTTTTGGATATTTATCTGCAGGACATTGGCTTGTAAATCAAAGATTAAAAAGTGTGTGTTTACTCCAAGTTATCTTTCCTGCACCAACATTAATAACTTAAACATTTCCATCATCAAGATCTTATTTGGAAGAAACGTTATTTGTTAGAGAGTGGACACAAGGGATAGACAGTGGCTATTTTCTATTATTTTTTGTTGAAGCAAGAGACAATCCTTCTATAACATTAAGCGAAAAATAACTTACAAATTTTACAACTGTTCAATCGACAAAGTGGACTTAAAACAAGGGTGTTAACTGCCAATGGAAAGAACCCCCAACCCAATACAAATAAGTGACACCCCTTTAGGATTCCTGCCCTAAACGAGCTAACCAATACCTAGCCTTGCGAATACCCGTGCGTGCACCCACTCCACCTACCAAATGAATCATGGCCTTCGAAACCACATCTTAATCCGACGGCAGAGATGAGTTTTGCACTAGGAAGGCGAATAGAAATTAACTCCCTGGCCCCATGAAAATGAACGATCAATCTTGATCGTTGATCCCTACCAACCAATCCGACGACTGAAATGAATATCACATAGCCCAACATGCTTATTTTTAGTGTGCGATCAAGGCGATTTTTCATCCGGCCCCACTGCCACGTGTTGTTCACTGAATGGGGTTGCTGCAAAAAAGGGAAAATTGCTTCACGTTCATGAGGCTTGTGATCGCACCAAAACCACTCTGGCCATGGAATTTCGATCAGAGGCGAAGGTTTCAGGTTATTGGGGACGCCATGGGTTCCTGGCTTCTGATCTCTTGCAATTTCTTCTCTACCTGTGACAATGTGAGAAGAGGCTTCCACCAGCCTGCTTGAAACCCCTAGAAATAAAACTCCCGCTCTACAACCACTGATGAGCTGATTGAGCGTGATCTACGGAACTGCATACCGCCGAAGCACATCACTCTCTGTATATCCAATTATATCCATTCCTCTGTTCATATTCCTTCTGAGTTATCTATGCTGCCCTCCATGGCCTTGCTCTGAAACACTAACAAATCTTCCTCAGCCTTGTCTTGGTACTTTGCCTTTAGTGTATGCTGAGGTAGCTCTTGCCATTTTATTGCAAACTTATTTTTTGCGTAGTTCAGTCCTTGATTAGCTGAAGATCCATCAATTTATTGGCCGATCTTCGAAGATGTTTAAAATTTATTGTGTGGAGGCACAGAATATGGTTTTTGATCTGTTGAAAGATCTGGATCAACCTTCAATTCCTTGAGGCCTTTTCCCGCACCATACCCCAACTGATTCTCTTGACCAAGTTAATGATTAACTCAGAATATACTTCAACAATCACATTATGTCGATTATCTTGAATCAGGAATTCTAAATAATGCTCCATAGCCATAACTTCTGCCATATTATTGGTGGCTCTCCCTAGGTGACCATAGAAAATGAATAGGATGTTCCCTCTTTCATCTCTTAAAACTCCACCATGACGCCTGTTACTCGGGTTGCCCTTTAAGGCACCGTCAATATTGAACTTCAAAAAACCCTTGGGGGGAGTGCCAAAAATCAAGCTCAAAGTCCCTAATGAGAATATTCCTTTTCAGGCCCAGAGGAATGAGACCCTGTAACCCTAGCTAATAGAGAATTCTCAAATCTGGAGTCGAAGGAGGATTCTTAGGGAGATTTCGGACAATAGAACCCACTGTCACTTGAAGCTGTTTTAAGATCTAATCCAAAAGGTAAAGGGATGGTTTTTTCACATCCTTGAAAATTTTGTTATTTATTTCTTTCCAAACATTCCAGATAGTGAAGCTGAGCGTCAGAGCCCAATCCGTGCCGAGGACTTCATTATTCGAAAAATTACTTCTCCATTTATTTAGGGTTTTGATGATTCTCCCTTTATCCCTATCTGACTGTTGGAAAAAGGAAACGAAAGAATCCCATAACCTAGAGGTAAAGGTGCAGTTGTTGAGAAGGTGCTCCATTGTTTCTTCTCGAGCTTCAGAAAGCTTGCACCTGGAAGGCCCCAGAACATCCCTTTTCCGAATGTTATCCCAAGTCAAAATCTTCCTATGCTCGACCAACCACATGAAGAGCTTAATTTTCATCCATCCTTGATGTCTCCATAGTCTTTGCCATGCTTTGTCCAGAGCCTGGGAGGACAAACCAAGGAGAATGATTTTAGCTTCCTTAATATTAAAGGTGCCCTCATTGTTGTGCCCCATCTCAGCTGGTCATTCCCATCTGAAGTTAAAATTTTCCTTCGATCTAACTCTTGCATTAGCATTTTAGCTTTAGCTTTTAAGGGGTTGTCATCCCTGAAATCAAATTTCCTCCATATTCTCCATTTTCCTATATTGTTGGTTTTATCCTAGAAATCCTTAACTTTGGTTAATCCTTTAGCATATGCCTCTGCCTTAAGTTCCTGCAATTCCTCTTTTAAAAGAATGGGTTCTTGTTACCATCTGTCCTCCTAGAATAGAGCTAAGTTTCCCTCTCTAATTTGCTAGAAGCCATTATCTTGTACTAGACCTCTATTATCCCAACCCTTGTTCCAAAAGTGTGATCCCTTAATATTTCCATCCATTTGTATATGGTCGTCACTTTGCCATGCGCTGGCATATTTTTCTTTCTAGATTGTAGCCCATTGAGCCTTTGGTTCTTTTATCCAGTGTCACCATAATTTAGCTCCTAAATATTTGCTTAAAATTTCAGGATCATCCAATCCAAGACCCCCATGTTTTCTAGGTTTGCAGAGTTTTTCCCAAGCTACCAAGGCCCATTTTTCTTTTCTCCCCCCTTGCCCTAGAGAAAGTCTCTTTGTATGGTTCTGAATAATTGCAAGACTCCTTGAGGAGCAAGGAGAGCGGAAAGCATAAAAAATGGGATAGATTGCATAACAACCTTTGTGAGCACCAACCTACCAGCCAAGTTTAAGGACCTCATAGTCCATTTCCTTATTTTGTCTCACAATTTATTGATCACTGGCTCCCAGATGCTCTTGTGTAAAGGCTTAGCAGTTAGAGGAACCCCCAAATATTTTGAGGGGAAAGAATATCTTTGAAAGCCCATAATTTTAGAAATGTTCCTATGAATGACAATATTAGTATTGAAGAAAAAAATCTTAGATTTGGAGAGATTAACTTCCATACTTGAAGCCTTGGAAAAGTCATTTAGAATTTGTTTGTATGCATGATCTTCTTTGATTGTGGGGATTCTCTACAGCATGGTGTCGTCCAAAAACTATTGATGTGTCCAAGCCTGTCCCCTGTCAGTAGGTTGGAGAACTTTGATCTTACTGACTTCTTTTGCATTTTTGATAGACCAACCCAGTCCTTCCATCATGAGGATGAAGAGAATGGGAGAGAGTGGGTCCCCCTGTTTGAGGCCTCTAGAGGGAAGAAAAGTTTCAAATGGAGAGCCATTGACTAGAATTGAGAAACTGGAGGAAGTGACCAGGGCCAAGACCCATCTCACCCAGTTGTGATCAAACCCAAAGGTAATAAGAATTTTCCTGATATAATTCTAGTTCAATTTATCATAGGCCTTAGCAATGTCCAATTGCATGATCATACCAGCCTTTCAGTTGCTAGTTAGAGAGCGCACCACCTCATGTTCCTGAATTATATTATTAAGAATTTGCCTTCCTTCCACATACCCAGATTGTTCCATAGAGACAAGGTTAGGAAGGAGAGGTTTGAGTTTATTGGCCACCACTTTTGATATAATCTTGTAAACCACATTACATAAAGCTATCGGTCTAAACTTGTCATGAGTTTGGCTTACCTTCTGTTTAGGGATTAGGGCAATGAAGGATGTGTTTAGGGCTTTCAAAATAGTTCTATTCCCCCTAGAATCTTCTACAACATTCAAAATATCCTATTTTACAATATTCCAGCAAGCCTTGAAGAAATCTACATTGAAACCATCTAGGGCAAGTGCTTTACCATTTTGCATTTCTTTGAGCACTTCAGTGAACTCTTCTTCAATTATTGGCTTGTTACAGTTGAAATTGTCCTCTTTGGACACTAGCCTAGGTATATGTTTTGTGGAGTTTCTGATGGAGTTTTCTCTATCATAACATGTCTCCTTGGTTATGCCTCGAAAGTGCTTAACAAGAACTTATTCTATCTCTGCATGAGAGTTGTGAAGATTACCTCCCTCATCCTTGATCACTGAAATTATGTTGTGAACTTTGTTCGCCATGGTGGATCTGTGGAAAAATCTAGTATTTCTTTCTCCTTCTTTGAGCCATTGAACCCTCGATTTTTGCCTCCAAAATATTTCCTCTTGTTTGCAAAAATTATACCAATCTTGATTACATTTGGTAGCCTTATCATTTTTTGTTTCATCGAAGCCATTTGTAATAAGGGCTTGGTTGAGTTCCTGCATTTTACCCTCTACTACTTTTTTAGCTTCAAAAATATTGCCATGTTCATTTTTATTCCAATCCTTGAGCCGAAGCTTGATGTGTTTTAGTCTTTTCTGAAGAAGGAACGTTCTTATGCCCTGAATGTTCAAATCTTCTGATCACCATTTAGCAATGTTTCTGGTGAAATCTGGATGGGAAAGCAAGATGTTTTCAAATCGAAAAGGTTTGTTCTAGGGAGTACCAATAATTTGCACCTCCAGATGAACCGACCAGTGATCTGAGCCTCCAAGGGGTAGAATTCTTGCTGATATTTCCTTATTATTGAGCATAAGGTCTTTTGATATCATAAATCTATCTAATTTTGAAGCCACCTGGGACTCTCCCCCTCTTTTGTTGTTCCAAGTAAATATGCCATTACTCGTTACAATATCCACTAACTTCATAATATCTGTAAAAGTCTGAAACTTCAGATAGTCTTTACTTAGAACTTTGGTTCCCACTTTTTTCTCTGAAAGTGATTTAATCATGTTGAAATCCCCTCCCAATATCCATGGAATGCCTAAATGTCTATCTCTGAAAGCCTCTAGAGAATCTAGAAATTTGAGTTTACCCTCCAGTCTTTGGGGGCCATAGAAATTTGTAACCAGGTAGGTTTCCTTATCTCCTATAGGTTGTATGACTACTGATAGATATTCTCTAGATGCCTCAGCATCTAAAATATCTAATTTATTTGGATTCCAAAGGGTGAGTATACCTCCTGCTGTATGCTCTGCTTTGACTTCCAGAAACTCATAACGATTGAGCCATTTATTATGAATCTCTTTTATTTTTTGAATGGAACATTTGGTTTCCTCAATGAAGATCACATCCGGAGCTATTTTTTTCATTCTATTACTAATCAGTCTATGTTTTATTTTACTACCTAGACCATAATATTCCAAGAAGTAAACTTCATTATTAAAGATTGGTAAAGGAGTAGCTAGTCAGGTCTTTCATCTTACCTGAGTCTATCATTAGCTTTCCACATTCCATCAATCGTTCATTCTGCTTCTTTCTGCCTCTTTTCTTTCTTAGGTTTCTGGGTGCTAATCCTGGTGTGGTTTTCACCATTTTTACCCCTTCGTTGCTCTACTTTTCCTTGTTTCTTTGCTTCTCCGGCCCTTTGTTTTGGGTTTTCCATATAAATAATTGATGGAATCTACTGAAATCCTCAGGAGGCAAAGAGTCTATCCCTTCCTTGGTTCCTTGGATCAAGAAATCCTCTAGATCAAGATTCTCTTTCTCAAGAATCTCATGAAGTTCTTGGTCCTCCATGTCCATCTCACTTTGGGTCATCTCATGATCCATTTTTGTTTCTGCATGACTCACCATCGTTTCTGTCTACTGATTTTTATCTGGTGTTTGTTCCCTATCCCCTTCTTTCCCTTCCTCCATAAAACCTTTTCCCTTCGTCTGCTCTAGATTATTTATCCCTTCTTCCTCTTCCAAAACTTGGAATCTATTTTGAATGGCTTGTTGTCCTTTAGAATTTTGTGTCTTTGACCCCTCTTGCTTCCTTTTCCTCTGTTTTCAAATTTGTGAAAGATTTCAGAGCCTTTCATTGCATTAGTTTTACTCCAATTCTCTATTTTCGTGAGAGGGAAATCCCTAAATAGGTGCCCATGCTCATGGCATTTATGACATCTAAATGATATATGTTTTTAATACATAGTTTGCACCCATTCTTCATCAAAACCTTCTAATATTACCTCACCTGGTAGAGCTCTAGAGAGATCCATCTCCATGCAAATTCTAGCAAAGTAAGTGTACTTTCCCCTCCTAGTGGCTTCAAAAGCTTTGACAAAACACCCTAACTTATTTCCTATGGCCGATAAGGACTCTGTTTGCCAATAATCAAGTGGAAGAGAATAGGGTTTTACCCAAACTAGGGCCGAAGTAAAGGTGTCACGTTCCCAGACAAAATTCATGATCCAGGGTCTCATGTAGAGACCTTCTACAACATAGAAGTAGGGCTTGCCTTCAAAAACTTTATCTTTATCTTCGATGTTTGCAAATACCACAGTAAAGAAACCCTTTGACCCTAGTAGATAAATGCTTCCTTTTGGTTTCCAGTGATATTTTATCCAGATTTGTAAGGCTTTTTTAGTGGACCATAAACCCATGAATTTGCAAATGATTGCATAGGTTTGCATATGGTCCCTATGCACATGCAGAGTAGGCTCATTTAAAACAACTCTGGGAGTAACCACAACTTTGGGCTTACATGGACCCATGTTTTGTTTTATGTTCCTTGTTCCTTGTCTTCTTCCTCATTTTGTTTAGTAATATTATTCTCCTTTGACTTCTGTCCATCTTGTTCCTCTTCACTATTACTGTTCCTTCCCTTTGAAGGGCCTCTATCATATTCCATAGGTTTTTTTCCCCTACTGGTCACAACCTGTTTGAAGGAGGGAGTGGAGCTCCCTCCTTTATGCCCTTCCATGGAGAACTTCCCTTGCAACAACCCTGAAACCTTAGATTTTTCATCCTCCGTCACTTCGCCGTCCTCACGCCGCAAATTCTAGACCTTCATCAAACTTTGTTGGTGGCTATTTCCTATTCATTCACATAATGTTTGCTCATATAATTGATGCATTAGTTTGTGTTGATTTCACTTTAGGTAGATCTTTAGGTACATTTTTTATACACAAAGTTGAGTGAAGAAATAATGAGAGTACGGGATTTTTACCTAATGCTTATCTTTTTCTTTGGCTTGAATATTTTGTTTGGCTTGAAAAGTACACGATTTGTCTAGGATTTTCCGAAAACATTCTTTATGTTTGATTTTTTCAGTTAGTTAAGGAGTTGATGCTCAGGTTTCTAGTTGCTAGGGTTTGTATTTTCCTTTCAATTATCAATTAGGGTTTACTTTTTGGTTATTAGTAGTTACAATTTTCTTTCAACTATTGATAAAATTGCAGGATTGGTGTTTGCAATAATAAGGGTTTTATTTCTAATGAATGATTTTGATTGTAGTATTAGTGTTTACGATCTCATTTTTAAAGATATATTTTGACTGTAGGATTAAAGTAGGTGATTGATTAGTACAAGAACTCAAGGTGTGAGCAAGTAGTCCAGGGTTATGTGTTTCAGTTTCCAGAAGTCCTTCTCTAGCATTTCCAGAGTTGTGCCTTGAAATCCACAGACCCCGAGACTGACATTAAATATTGGTCCATTAATATACCCTATATTGCAACCAACACTATTTTTCTACTATTGATGTTCTATTGTTAGTTTGTTGTTATTTCATTATTAGTTTGAGGATGGGTCTCTATATATTGTGTTTAGTCAAATGATATTTCTTTTCATGTTATTTCTCTTTGACACCTTCCTAAACACTTATACTGCTAATTGTACTTAGGTTGGCTCGCTAATACAAAATGGGCAATGATGGTATTATTTGTCTCATTTGGGTGTATGATACCCCATTGTAATGTGTATTACTATTATTTGTTGTCAATATGAAGTATCTAGAGGTTTTATGCTAATTTCTTATGGTTGTTTTATATTTCATTTTAATACCAATGGTTGGGTAAATGAATGAATGATGGAGACTTGTTAGAAGTTCTTGGAAAATGTCATATGTTGATATGTTGTAGTTGGCATATTATGTAAGTGATAGTGTTTGTGTATGAATAAAACAATATTTCCTATATTATGTTAGATTTAGCTTTGGTTTGCATATCAAACTTATCCTAGATAGTTAGTTTTCTAGTTATACAACGTGTTTTTGATTGACCAATGTATGGCATAATTTAATGGGAATGTTTCAACTCATGTTGTAAAGGTCTTCAAATGTAATGGATATATCTGTGAAATATGACAAATGCAATAGCTTAGAGTGGGTATTATGAACCGAGGAATCTTTGTTTCCCCTTTTTCATTGCATTGGAAAGTTTGATGTGTAAGGAGGTTTTGTTGGCTTAACTCCGAAGTCTTGGTCACCCCAATGCACCAACAAATATTTTGTTTGATAAACTAAAGTGGATGTTATGGGAGGAGTTTGTTTCACAAATTTATTTTAAAAAACAAAAAATCACAAAAAATATATTTACTCACATTGATGATAAAGAGATTCCAAACCATGTGAGAAAGCACGAAGATGGATTATCTAAAAACCATATAAAAATAATATTTTGGAAAATGATAAAGTATAAAGGATGCCATTTAAATTCCAAACCATGTGAGAAGGCAGGAAGATGGATTATCTAAAAACCATATAAAAATAATATTTTGGAAAATGATAAAGTATAAAAGATGCCATTTAAAAATTTCATATTAGCGAAGCTTCACAATAAATCCTCAAAATACATGAATATTCCAATCATATTGGGGAAGCTTCACAATAAATCCTCAAATTACATGAATATTCTAATACTAAAACTCTTAGTATGAGGTTAAAATCTTTTTTACGTCTTTGATTTCTTAGTTGAATGGCTTATATAAGTTGTTGGCTTATTTTTATTTTTTATGTATTAATGATGTTTAATAATTTATTTTAATTACATATTCCTGATATAAATTTTTTAGTTTGGATACTTTTATATTATCATTTGGATACTTTTATATTACCTTGTTATTCAGATTTCTAATTATGGTTAATGCATGTGGTTTAAATATTATTTCAAAAATAAGTTATTTGTATTGAAAACCAATGAATAGATCTATAAAGTTTGATGGTTTATTAGAGAACTACCAATATACAAAAATTATAATTTTGTGCATGAGTATTAGATAATATATGAATACAAAAATTCTAATTTTGTGTATGAGTATTAGATAATATATGAATATTGAGTCTGAGATATTATAAATATTGTAGGATAACATTTTTTTATAACTTTATTTTTTTCTTATTTAGATGATATGGAACTGAAAAATCTCTAACCAAATTCAAATAGTTAAAAAATCAAAATTCAAGAGACTTAGTTGCATTATCTAAATTAAGACTTATGTTTAATTTTTATAACTTTAATATTTTCTTATTTAGATGATATGGAACTAAAAAATATCCAACCAAATTTAAATAGTTAAAGAATCAAAATTCAAGAGACATAGTTGCATTATCTAAATCAACACTTATGTTTAATTTTGTTGGTATATGGTTATTCACTTTCAGTAATATTTCTTTTGAGGTTACTCAATTTTTAGCTTTTCCTTTGGCTAGTCTGTGATCTCTACACGGCATAAATATTTTAGCTATTGATAACATTATTTACTTTTAACTAATTTCAATTTTGTGAGAGAGGGAGATTGTTCCCATTTAGGACACTCAGAAATTGTAATAAATTAATTGATTTTCTTCAAAATTTTACTTTTATGATTGAAAATATTGAAAATATTCTTTCCAAAATTTCCATAGTTTTAATGAATTAATAGTGCAAGAAGGTCGGTATTGTTAAGAATGTTTTGAATTTGAGATTTAATGGCAGATGCATGGGTCATTTTTAAAAGAAAGTGATTTTCATCTTCCACCTTCTTAGGATCATAATGATGAAAATTTCTTTTGTCACATGGCATTATTCACTATGGAACTTGTCAAAGTTCCCTTTTATTTTGGTAATACTGATTTTCTTTTTTAAACTAGCTAAACAAAAAGGCATTTATGATCTTCTATATTGAAGTTACCCATCTCTTTATAATATCATAATTATTTTCCCTTATTTTTAATCATGCTAGAATTTCTTCTAAAATTTAGATACCATAATGTTGTTAATAGTATCAATATTTTGGAAAGTGACATTTTCTTCTATTTAGCCAAGACTCAACATCTTTATGTCAACCCATCTTAGGGTGACATTGAAATTCAAATCTAAATATATATACATATATACTAAGTATTAATGCTACAATTAACCTAAAATTACACATTTCCCTCACATTGAAATGTAAAAAAAAAAGTTCATCTCATAAAAGAAAAAAAACAACAACGAAAAGATTCCCTATCCTATAAATATGAAAGTTTTGAACTTAATTTAATATCTAATTAAGTTATAACCTGACTATTAATAATAATAGAAAATGTCTCTTTACTTAACAAGTGTTTAAAAAATAAATAATATATTCATTTTCACTTATATTCACCATTTGAATTTGGAAAATAATACCAAAATAAAACTACTTTTCGGCTTAAAAAATAAGCAAATAAAAAAAATTATAAATACATTAATGGAATCAAAAGTAAATATTTCAGCTTGTTAGTCAGTTTTTATTTGGAAAGCTGTAGGAACAAAGAAGAGGATAACAAATAATATACATTAATGGAATCAAAAGTAAATATTTCAGCTGGTTAGTAAGTTTCAGCTGGTTAGTAAATTTTTTATGTGGAAAGCTGTAGGAACAAAGAAGAGGATAACAAATAATATTAAGGAATACCATTTGAATTTGAAAAGTAATTCTAAAATAAAAATATTTTTCGGCTTAAAAAAATAGCAGATAAAAAAAATTATAAATACATTAATGGAATCAAAAGTAAATATTTCAAGTAAATATTTCAGCTGGTTAGTAGGTTTTTATTTGGAAAGCTGTAGGAACAAGGAAGAGGATAACAATAATCACTCAGTTTTCAAACAAATAATTTAGTTCATGCACCTCACCCAAAGCGAACGTTGTTCACCTTTTCTTCAAAGATAACAAGAAACGATCATAAAAATAAAATTCCGTTTTCCCGGAAAAGAGATTTCAACCATTTTAATTTAATTTTTTTTGATTTGTTTTTTATTCATTTTTATATATTATTTTTTTAAAGCCGAAATGTTTAAATTTTGTTTTTATAATGAAATATATAGATTAAAAAATAAAAATATTAAAAGAATTTAAAACTTAATAATCATAATTTAAATTGTTCAATAAATTTAAATTGTTAAATAATGACTTCATATATGAGAAGATAATTTTAAAAAGAGGAGGAATGACCTATTATAGAGTTTTATGAATCCAATATTTTAGAGTATCAAGTGAGTCCATCATTACTTGATAATCCGAAAAATTAAGTTCATAAAACTCTATAACAGGTCATTTCTTTTCTATTCATAAAAAAAAAAATTACTTGTTAATGATAATAATCCCTTTCCTATAAAAAAATCCCATTGTGATACAGAAAAGATGATTTCAATCTAGGTTCAACATACTTTTGCATTAAAAAAAATTAATAATAATCTTTACGTCTAATCAAATTATCGTCTGGATGCCCCCTCAATTTCAATGATAAGGAACAAAGAGGCATAATAATTATCATGACATCTCTTTAAAAAAAAGGGGAGGTTATGTACCATGGGAATATAAAATTTCAGTTTTATCATTTTGAAATTAATTTTTTTTATAGCTATTAAAAATATTTAATATATTTATATAGTATGTATGTTTATTTTGAAAGAGGAGTTTTAAAATTTTAGTTTAGTTATAAAAAATTATTAGGTAGATGAAAAAGATTTAACATCTACAAAATATTTATAATGTTGATGATGATGATGATGATGATGATGGTTAACGTCCGCTGAGACCAAATACTGATCTATCGGACCTAAAAAGACAAATTATTTATTTTGATTTAAGATTTTATTCCTATGCTCAAAAAGCTTGGAGAGAAGCCTCCCAAGTTCACTATAATTTTGGCATTGTAAAAGGCTAGGAAGGTCAGTATTGTAACAAAGGTTGTGAAATTGAGATCTAATGTGGTTGTATGCAGGGCACTCTAAGAGGAAGTGGTTTTCATCTTCGATGCTCCTATTCTCACAAATATCGCAGATCCTTTCCATCCATGGCATTTAGGAACTACCCAGTGGCCAGTTTCACTATGGAGCTCATGAGAATTCGTTCTAATCTTTGCTATATTAATTTTCTTTTTAGAGCTAGTTAGAATAGAGAGATACTTTTGATCTTCAAGGGTGGGGTTGATGACCTTCTTATAATAACTTAATTTTCTCTTAGACGCTAAATCTTTCTCACACCACAATTTTTCTTTGAACTTAGAAGTAACAATATCTTTAATGTTATTTTTGTTTTGCAAAGCATCATTCTCATTGATCTCCCAATAGTTTATCCAGGCCCTTGTGTCCTTATGCCATCCTCGGTTAATCCTTAGGTGGTTTTGGCTGGAATTTAAAGCTAGCTTAGGAAGTCTATGATTGTCTATGTTATTGAGCTTGTGCTTGTACAACAGAAACCTGAGCATAGCTAGGCTCTCAATAGGAGAAAGACCCGCTTCTATAAGGAGAATAGGATAGGGTGTATTACTTTTAATTTTCAGGTTATAAGTTATAAAACGCTTCTGGATTTGCTCAATCTTTCTCCATGATTTTTTGGAGATGCTGCAGCCCCAAACTTGACAGCCATATAAGATAATAGGAGTGACTAAAGTTTCAAAGAGGAACTTCTTTTTATCCCACATTACGAGGCTTGTTGTTTTACAATTATTTTCAAGACCAAAATAAGCTTTCCATCCCCCATTGATCCTTTTCTCAATGCTATGGTTCTAGTTGAGCTTGTGATGGATATCAATTCCTAGGTACTTGTAAGAATGCACTTCCTGCAAGTTATTATTGTCATACATAAAATTAGCGCAAGTGTCCTTCTTGGATTTGATAATCATAACTTTTGTTTTGTGAGTGTTAACAGTCATACCCATGGTAGAGAAGAAATCCTTAAGAAGCTTGAGTTTCTTATCAAGATCAGAAGGGCACCTTGCCAAAAGAACAATATCGTTAGCATAGAGAAGAAGGATAACGACTATCCCAGCTAAGATTGTGCCACCACATCCTGCTTCTTCTAAATAACCTTCGAGCTTATCGATGTAAATGCCAAATAGAGTAGGGGAGAGGGGGCAACCTTGTTTAACTCCGATGTTACACTTAATATCTTTTGACCACCCCTCATTGTTCTTTAGCTTGGCAATTACATTCTCGTATAGCCTTATAGCAGCAGCTTTTAACTCAAGAGAAACCTTTAGCTCTTCTAACCTAGTCCAAAGGTTGTATCTAGGAACCGTATCGAAAGCCTTTCTAAAGTCTACAAAGCAGAAAAATAAATTGGATTTATCATTACGACATTCCTCCGCAATGATCCTTAGCGTAACAAGGTGGTCTGTTGTTGAGTGATGCCTTCTGAAACCTGCTTGGCCTTTAGCCCGCTTACCTTCACTTTCAAGCCATATGCTTAACTTTTTTTCCTGAATACTACCATACAACTTGGCTAAGAGAGGGCTGATCATAATTGTCCGATAATTAGAGGGGTTATTTGTATCTCCACTTTTAAAAATAGGGATAATGAGGCTCTCAGTGCAAGGTTTAGGGAACCCTTGCTTTACAGCTTGATTGAAAAGCTTGTGGATGTGGGGGATGAGGACAGGGCCTCCAATTTTTAAGATTTCTGCCTGGTAACCTTCAATGTCCTTAGCTTTCCCATTCGCGAGGCGATTAACCCCAAACTTGATGTCTTGTGAGCAGGGTTTCCAAATTATCCATGACATTAGGAGATTCATAAAGCTTTTTAAGATAAGAATTCCAATCGTGAAGAGCAATTCTATTATTATCCTTAGTCTTCCTAGCCAGAATTTGCCTCCAAAATTTCTTAGGAGCTATTTTAGAGAGGTGTAAGAGATTCTCCTGTCTTTGAGATTTATTTTCAAAATATTTTTTTAATTAAAAGAAAAAAATATATAAACAAGTGCCAAATAAAATGTGAGAGTTCTTTTTAACAATATGATATTGACAAACCATAATATTGATTCATAAATATCTATAAATTAAAAAATTTTATAATAAATAATGTATAATATCCATGATTAAACATATTTTTTCTAATATTTTTTTGAATATCTTGTATATTTAACCTATATATTAAAATTTTATTATTTATTAATAGTATTATTATTTTGAAATAAAATTATAAATATTATAAAAAATTTATTTATATATATTTATTAATATTGATGTGTTGTCCCTCTCTTTTATTTATAAATTAAAATAAGTTTTAAATTTAATAGTTATTTAATTTTATAATATAAAACCATCCTTATTTTGATGTTCCATAAGGAAAAATTATTACAAAAGAATCTTGTCTTGTGCAAAAACTAATGGTTATTTTAATTGGGAGGGTTTCTCCATTTGTATAAAGGGCATGACACTAAGTACATTCTTGTAAGTCTTCATTAAAAGTTAAGCACTTGTATCTCGTGCAATTTCACTTTAGAAAATTAGAATGGAAAGATAAAAATTTCCATGATGGTGGGTCAATTACCTTTTAGAATAGAAGAAAAAGGTACATTAATAAAAATTGCGTACTCTAACAGAGGAGTTGTTCAGAAAATTATGGAAATTTTGGTTATATAAAGGGGTGAAAAGATATTTATGTCTTTATTAAAAGTTAAGCATTCGTATCTCGTGCAATTTCACTTTAGATTGTTCAGAAAATTATGGAAATTTTGGTTATATAAAGGGGTGAAAAGATATTTATGTCTTTATTAAAAGTTAAGCATTCGTATCTCGTGCAATTTCACTTTAGAAAATAAGAACGGAAAGATAACAATTTCCATCGTGGGTCAGTTACGCTTTAGAATAGAAATTGGTAAGAAGAAAGAGGCACATTAATAAAAATCACGTAGTGTAATGGAGGAGTTGCTCAGAAAGTTATGGGAATTCTGGTTATATAAAGGGCATGATAGTAAGTACATTCTTGTAAAAAGATATTTATGTCTTTATCAAAAGTTAAGCTGCACGTGCAATTTCACTTTAGAAAATAAGTACGGAAAGATAACAATTTCCATGGTGGGTCAATTACACTTTAGAATAGAAATTGTTAAGAAGAAAGAGGCACACTAATGAAAATCGTGTAGTCTAACGGAGGAGTTGCTCAGAAAGTTGTGGAAATTCTGGTTATATTTAGAGAAAATTTGGTAAAGATTTTTGTAAATCCAAGTTATAGTCGTTAAATTTCAAAATTTTAGATATCCTAGAAGTTTTTGATAATGCTGAATCCATTTCCACCATTAAAAATATGATTCAAACACTTCCTCTACAAAAATTTTTGAAATTTTTACCCAAATTTCAACCATTTTTTTTATTGTCGACACTATCTCTCCACCTCGTTAAACAACTCCAATGAAAATTACGGATTCTATCCCACGTGAATTCACATATCACATGTATCACGGGAACCATGAAATCCTTCGGATGTCATTTCATTGATGAGCACATCCATATTATATATTATATAACTTTGTATTGTTGTGGTTTTGCGATTAAGATATAATAAATTATTTAAATCCGGTAAGGTGTTTGATTCATTTGAAATTGATTTTTCGCGATTATTAAAAATATTTAACGTATTATATTAGATTATTTAAAATAAATTTTAATCAAATACTTTTAAAGCTTGCTTTTAATTTTACATCCTCAAGGAATCAATGTTCAATGTTCGAGAAAAATGATTGAAATGAAATCTTTATTTGTTTAAAGAACAGTGTGTTATTTTAATTGAATGGAATCCACGCATGTCTAGTGTCATTCCAGTTTGGAAAATAAGAACAGTTGACGCTTTTCTACAAAGGAAATCCATTCCATCAATCTTATCGAAGTTAAGATTTTCCATTCTCAGTCAATTACCTTTTAGAAATTGGTAAGAAGAAAGAGGAATGGTAGTGATAATAATTATAATTAGATCTCTTTTAAGAAACAGATTCCGTCCCACGTGACTGTGTTCAAGATTTAAGCGACACCTTTAACTTCGGAATTTCTTTCCCAATGAAAGAAGAATTACCTTTGGTGCAAAAAGAAACGGTCCCCACGGTTGCGGGGTTCCACACAGGCCCAATGGTTGGTGAGCCTAGAAATAGGCCCCCCCCAAAGGGACGATTAGCAAGGCCCGGTAGCAGCCCCCGAAGCGACGTCCAACCCGCCCATTGCTTTGGGTGGTCAGAAGCGACGTAAGGAGAGGCCCATAGACGTATTCTGTAAGGAGGAGTTGATTGATTGAAAAACAATGTCGGTAAGATTCCAAGAGCAAAACTTATGTTTGGGTGTTTCAGTAAAAGATTCATATCATTACGACCATAAGAAAATGTTGGTAAAAATATTTACACCACCTAAAATATTCTTAAATGATTAAGCATTCACTTCTTCCATAGGTTGATTGACTTATTTTAAATCATATTTCCATTTTTTTAATTGAAATCTTATATTTCTTTTTGTTTTTTATTTTTCAGATGAAAAATTAATTTTAAGTTATAGAAATGATGTATAGTAAAAATAAATGTGTATATAAGTGATATATTCATATTATTTAATTTTTTTTTATTTTTGTTTTCAATATTATGTGAGTTTTAAGATGAATCGTGATGGTACTCCCAAACAAATATAATTTAAAGCTTATCTAATAATCTTTTGACATAGTTAACATTTTTTTTGCATTTGATAGTTTATTTTTCAAACATTAATGTGTTCATAGGAATGTTAAGAGATATTTGCTATAATATGTGTACCTAATACATTAAATGTGCAAGATATTGAGGTTTAATTGTGCATATCATAAAAAAGACCAGTATGAAAGGATTAGGGGGTTTGTTCCTTGCTACATGCTAATCACAACTCATTCGTCGCATGGACATTCATCACTTCCCTATTGCTATGAGAATACTAGGGAACCAAATCCACATTTTTAGGGATTTTGGAGGGAAACATTCTCCCCTTTAAGGAGATTTCCCTTTAAACACTTGTTGTATAAACAGAGGGCCTTATCAACCCAGTAGGGTATTTGAATTCTAGGAGAATGATATTCACTACAAGAGAAAGGCTATTGCTTATCATTTTAGTTGTCATGTTTTATGTATAAACACTTTTACAGAATAACGAAAATAATTTAATTGTTCTTAGTATGATTTTCTTAAGGGGCTTAAGTCTCCTTGAGTTAGGGCCCAACCCAAGTGCTCAGGCCCCTCCATGTACAATACTTTTCCATGCATTTAATATAGTTGTGATTGTTTGCAATTTTTATTTCTGAGAAAATTATTGTCTTTGCAAGGTTTATAAGTTAGCTACTTATTGAAGTTTGCTTATGTACCTTGTTCTAATAAACACAAAAATAGTTCATGCAATATTAGTTTTAATTCTAAATTCAACTCATCCTTTCCACTATTATTTTACTTTATGCAATTAGTGGTTTAACAATTGTTTCAAAATTTGTCTTTTTATCAATTAGACATGCACTTTGCTTGCAGATGGATGGTATTGTTACATAGGTTAAATTAGCATTGTCTCCATTCATTGGATCACTCACATCATGACCTATTCACCCACTACTTTACATCTCTGTCAACTACTTATAAACCAAAATCTCCCCAAACGAGCTACATGAAACCCCCAGTCTTGTTTCTTTTATAAATTGACTCATTGAGTGTGCTTGAATTTGGTAAGGAACCTTTTTCCATTCCACAACCTTCAACCACCTTTTCCACCATCCAAACCACTCCTAAACTTCATAAAGTTGCTCTTGAATGTTTCTTGTAGCAAAATAGGGCATCTTGTAGCAATACGTAGATTGCCTTAGAACACCTCCAAAATTGCACCAAAAGCTTGTCCATCACCCCTTAGCATTTAACAATGACCTTTAGACCTTGAAGATGGAGTTTAGAGGATCAGAGACCCCTTAGGAACTTTTCCTTAATAGTTGTTGTGTCCTTCCTTCAATTGGGGTTTACTTCTTTTTCGACGTCTTTGATATGTTATGCACCATAAAGTACGATTTATTTTCCTTTAGCATTATTGAAGTATTTTCTTTTCTTTCTTATAAGTAGAGTAGGGTTTAATTCAATCATTTCCTTTCATACAATAGTAATTATTTACATTCTATAAAGGAGGGTAGAACTACATTTTGTCATGTACATTCTTGTAATTAGATTAGGGTTTACTTTCTATCATTCAATTTTTTGTAATGTAATAGGGTTTATTTCAGTTCTTTCCTTTCTTGCAAATTAGAATAGATTTATTTATTGTTCACTAAATTTTCCAAGCATTCCATGTAGCATAGTGGTCATTGTGCATCTTGACCTCTCTTCACTGAATCAAATGAACCTAAGTAGAATATATTGTCTATTTTCCATATAGCATTGATACCTCTTTGTATGAACCTCGTGTTGATAATTAAAGTTGAGCCCCTCAAGAGTTCCAACATTCTTGTTGTAATACTGAGGGCCATCCACTACCATACCTAACATGTGGCTTGAGTATCTGTGACCTAGGGATACCTAGGTGATGAACCCTAGTATTGCAACATGAATGCTACAAATCCTAAGGCTACCAACTTCAATTATCAACTCGGGCTATGTACCAACTTAAGTGGTGTCAGCACTATATGTACAGTATGCAATGTGTCCTTCTTTCGTTGATCTAATGCAGTGAAGTGAATTTCATGAAACCCAAGCCTAAACTAATTGTAGAAATGGAAATGTTACTCTGTTTGCATAAAGGAAACCTAATTAATGTTACAAAGAGGAAAACCTAGTTACGTTTGGAGAAAGGAAAGGTTATTCTACTTTGCATGAATTGTTGGGAAGGGGTCCCTAGGGTCAATTGAGTCAATTTTGAGTAAATTTTGTAGTTTCCTTTTCTAATGAATGTAAAGTCTCCGTGAAATGTGGAATCGGTTCGCGAAGCTAGTAGAAGTCAAAGGGGCTTTAGTCCCTTATTTGGCTAGGTGATAGAGTTGTTTTGAGACCCGCCTATGGTCCATAGACCATGGTATTTTAAAGAAGATGCTATAAATAGATGAGTCATAACGAGTCTAGGAAGTAATCAATTAGAGAAGAATCATTGTAAGTGCAAGCTAATAAGGCAAGAAAGGTTTATTTCTTGTACTTAGGGGTAGGGGAAGGCTCCTGCAGCTGAGTGCATGGAGACCTTGGTAAGTCCATAGGTTAAGTGTGCAGGCCCCTGCAGTTGAGTGCTCAGGATGAAGAAGTGTGTAATGGAACACTTATACTTAATAAATATTGTTTGGGGCCAAAATTGATGCATCTGTGTCTTATCATTTACTTCTGCAAAGTTTATGTATCCTCACTCTGTGATATGTTTTATGTGAATTAATGCCTATTTATTATGCGAATTTGGTAAAATTGTAATACTTACGCATGATAAGTATAATTAAGTACCTTCATGAAGATTTGAAATTCATTTAGATAGATCTGCAGTAGTTGTCTGTTATGAAGGAATAAAGTTGGGTGAAGGTAAATCTAAACCATAAAAGCTACAGGAACACATCACATTGGCCTTTGTATTGTTGATGTAGAAACCTGGTTCTAGCATCCCCCAATATTGCTTTGGGTGATATTGCAACCTATGCTACCCGAGTTGTTTATGAAAGGACCAAAAGTTAGGGTTTTGTTGGCTGGCATAGTTAAAGTTGAACCTAAGTCAGGCCCCATCAAGCCAAAATGAATGTAAATGCTAACCTTACATGCAGAAATGTTAACATTATCATATTTGTAGAGTGTAAATGGTACATCAAAAGGAAACCTAGCCTATGTAATAGAAATA
>APFE031715466.1:2158-27363 GCA_000404065.3 Pinus taeda | reverse complement strand
GAGTTCCTCCATGAGATGAGGAAACTTCTATTGAACTTGGTCCATGGTGAGCCACTTGCCTTGGTGAAGGAGTTGGCCTACTTTGACAACTCGATATAGTTGGATATTTTGTTGGCAAGTGTGCTTGATCCGTGTGTCCATGATCCGATCCGTGGTAGCTTGTTCTATGCAATTTGGATTTAACAATCTAGGTGTGAGTTGTTCTGCAATGTCAGATGTGTCTAGTAATGGTGGAAAGTATGGCCAAAGGTGGTCCACATTGAACACTAGGTACAGACCAAGGAACGGGGGAATGTTGAGCTCAAATTCATTGTCTCCCACAACCTTGGTAATGGTGTAAGGACCATATCGGAGTGGTCTGAGTTTCCGATAGGCTCTAGTAAGGCATTCCTTTTGCAAATGCAACCAGACTTCGTCGCCCACCTAAAACTTGTGTGGCACCCGATGTTGATCATGTCGCTGCTTGTACTTGGAATTTTATTTCTCTAGAATGTCATGGACCTACTGGTGAATATGTTAGATGTGCTCAATGAAGCTAGTTGCCTTATTTGTTTCGGACTGGACATGCGTTGAATCTACATGAGTAGCTGCAAATGGCATGGCCACATCAATGGGACATAGTGGCTGGAATCCTAGGCCCACCTGAAAAGGGTTGTGGCCAGTCAAGCTATGAAGAGCCTGGTTGTAGCTATGCTAAACATAGGGGAGGCTCTCGTCCCATGTGCATGGATGCTTTGAGTTGTACATGCACAAAATGTGTATGATCATCCTATTGACAACCTCAGTCTAGCCATCACTTTGAGGATGGAAGGTTGTGGACTTAGTGAGTTTGGTGTCTAGCATCGACTAGAGACTAGACCAAAATGTACTGAGGAATTTGTTGTCCTGATATGAGATGATAGACTGTGGTATCCCAATGTGTACCCACACTCATTCAAAGAAGAGTTTAGTAGTGGCTTCTGTTGTGCTATTCTTCTTGTAGGCCACCATAATGGCCATCTTCGAGAACCTGTTGACGACCACAAAAACAAAGTAATTTCCATGCTTAGTGGAAGGAAGGCCTGACATGTAATCCATGGAGATGGATTCCCAAGGTCAACTAGGGGTAGGTAGTGGGGTATAGAGGCCTTGCTTCTTGATGGTCGGTTTGGAAATGGCATAGGCAGTGCATGATCTGATGTACTTCTTGACATTCTGTCGAAGATTCGGCCAATAGAAATACTTTTGTAGTACTGCCACCATTTTCTCGACCCCAAAATGCCCAACAATTCGACTGAAGTGTGCTTCCCAAATAATCTTGGCACGCTCACTTGAAGGAACACAAAGGTGACCCAGGTGGCATAACAGGGCATCCTACAGGTGAATATCTGGAACATGCTGACCCTTCAAGAGTGTCTGGTATGTGTGGCCAAATTCTGGGTCATCTTTGTAGAGAAGTGGCCAATCAAAAGTCTCGTGCCCACAAGAGTTGAGCATAGTGGTTAATGCCATGATTGGTGGTTGACTGAGGCAATATGCAACATTATTGGTGCTTCCCTTCTTATACTTGATATTCAAATGGAACTATTGTAGGTATGTGGACCACTTCTGATGGCGATCATTCTGCAATTTCCCTTAGGTCTGTATGAACTGCAGGGGTTGGTGGTCTATGTGGATGACCGTTTCCTTCCCCAAAATGTAATGCTTCCATTATTATTAGGCCTACACAATGGAATACATCTCTTTGTCATAAGTGGGATACTTCCGGACTTTGTTTGAAAGTGTCTCACTGTGATATGCCACTGGATGCCCATTTTGAGTAAGGACTGCCCCAATAGCATAGTCAGAGGCATCTGCCTCAACCTCAAATGGTTGTTGCAGGTTTGGTAATGCGAGCACTGGT
Organism: Pinus taeda; assembly: GCA_000404065.3. Classification (NCBI taxonomy): domain Eukaryota; kingdom Viridiplantae; phylum Streptophyta; class Pinopsida; order Pinales; family Pinaceae; genus Pinus; species Pinus taeda. The sequence goes on along the minus strand of APFE031715466.1, from coordinate 25,481 downwards.
GCCATGTAGAGGTGATCTCTCAAATATTTGAATGCCTTCTGTTGAGATTCAGACCAAAAGAATTTTTCTTTCGCTACTCCCTTGGTGACTTGACTCAAGGGATAAGTGATATGAGAAAATCCCAACACGAACTTGCGGTAGAAGTTGGCAAGACCTAGAAAGCTGCGGAGCTTTGTTAGAGTGGTTGGAGATGGCCAATCTTGAATGGCTTTGATCTTGGCTAGATCCACATGCAGCCCCTGTTCATCAATAATGTATCCCAAATACTAAACCTGGGTCATGCCAAAAGTGCATTTTTCCAAATTGGCACATAACTTATGTTGTTGTAGTGTTTGGAGAATGTGTCATGTGTGGTGGAGTTGCTCTTCCCAAATTTGGCTGAAGATGAGGATGACATCCAAGTATACCACTACAAATGAGTTGGTGAATGGCCATAACATGTCATCCATTAGCCTCATGAAGGTTGCAGGAGCATTCGTCAATCCGAAAGGCATAACCAACCATTCGAAAAGACCCTCCTTAGTTATGAAGGCATTCTTCCACACATCGGAGGGTTTCATTGATACCTGGTGATATCCTGACTTCAAATTGATCTGGTTGAAATATTTTCCCCCCTTCAGTTGGTCGACAAGGTCATCAATCCGTGGGATCGAGTAACTATTATGAACAGTGATCTTGTTCAGCGCTTGATAGTCAATACAGAGTTGCCAAGTCCCATCCTTCTTCTGTACCAACACGATCGGGCTCCCACAGGGTGATGAACTCAGATGGATGTGACCTTTTTGCAGCAACTCCTGAATCTGCCTCTTGATTTTATCGTTCTCCAGAACGGAGCATGGATGGATTAGTCCATTGGGCAGCAACGCACCTGGGACCAGATCGATGGAGTGCTTGACCTAGCAGTGTAGGAACCCTTGCAGGGGAGGTGAAGATGTCATCATACTCCTCCACGAACTTTTCCATTTGTAGTTTTCTTGTGGAGGGGCCCTGTCTAGAGGTCGTGGCCACCATCTTCTTCTTTTCTTAAGGGTGTATCATTAGGAAAACAAATTTCCCGATTTTGGAAATGAGCTTACTGCATTATTTTGCAGTAACAAAAGAGATGGTGGTAGGCGGTGCTAGCTTCGGTATCTTGTACAACTTATTTCCCAAAGTAACAATAACATCACAGGGCCTTGATTCATACATAGCATGTCGCTTCCACAAGTATGGTTGTCCTAATAATAAATCACAAACTTCAAGGGGAGTAACGTCACATAATACCTCATCCGTGAAGGGCTTGATGTTGTATGGAAGGAAACACTGCTGGCTCACGTGAAGATCCTGTCCTTGGTGAAGGCACTGGATGGTGTACGGTTGTGGATGTGCTATGGTCTGTAAGCCTAGCCGCTTCATGAACTCTATAGAAATGAGGTTCTTTTAGCTCCCGTTGTCGACAATGAACTATAACGGGGAGCCCTTTACCCACATATAGGAGTGGAAGAGACACTCGTCCTCCTCTGGATCTTTGGGTTCCTCCTTCTGTATCTTCATGGTGGCAGTGGTGGCATTGGGATTTACATTGATAATCTACTTCCCTTTGTCATTCCCCTTGTCGGGTTCTGACTCAGAGTCAGAACATGCATCTACTTCTAACACCTTTAGCTCGGCCACCAGGGACTGCTTGGCTTGACACTTAATTGTGTTGTGAGTGGAGTTCTTATGGAACTCACGCCACTTTCTCGTGTCTATTTTCGGCTTCACATCGCTATTCTTTGCTTGCAGCTTTGGCAGTTTGTCTTGGGACACCCTGCCTTGGCTTTGTCCTTTTATCTACAATTTGGGGGCATCTTTCCCTTGCTTCAGATTCATAGATTCATAGATCCAAAGTCTCTCTTCTTCTGTTTAAACTTTTGCTCGACCTTAACGGCATATCGGTATGTTGTGCCGAGCGAGGGGATGTTCAGGAATTCTATTTCTTCTTGGATGTACTTGTGCAGGCAGTCATGGTATTTGAGTACCAAATGATGCTCCAAATCCTTGGTACCCAACATTGTGTGAAGGGTATGGAAAATATTGGTAAACTCTGGCATGTCTTGGTCCCTCCCCTGCCACAACGTGGTTCGCTTTATGTATTGATCATCATAGCTTCTGACAGGGTAGTACTACTCCTTGATGGCATCCTGGAATGAATGCCAAGTGGGTGTAGTTGAAAATAGTGAGCCTGTACTTTCATCCTTCTGCTCGCAGTAGGTTTCCCACTAGTCCTTGACGTGGGGGACTACTTTTAGAAGAGCAAAAATAATCTTTTCCTAACTGGAAAAATCATGAACAGAAAAGTAACCCTCTAGTAGATTTAACTATTTATCAATAGCATATATTTATATCTGACACTTGAATATGGGGATTTCAAAATTAACTTGTACCTTAAATGGTGTGGCATTTCCAAACTAGCTATTTGAAGTCGGTGCATTGCCCCTGGGTAGCCGCTAAAGGATCTGGGCAAAGATATCCATCGTCGCATTCCTTTGTTGCTCGAGGGCTTCTTCGAGAAAGATTTTGATAGGATCTCCTGCCTCCTCATCTTTCTTTTCATCCGCCATGGGAGGCCCTCAGGATTTCCGAGGTTGGTCTTGCAAAGGTTCGACTAGTTCAAGCCCAAACTCCTTATATCTTGACCTCGTTGGGGAAATGCAAAGAAAAACAGAGAAAAAGTAGACCACTCTGATTCCACTGATCTAGATTTAAACAAGAACATAACAAATTATAGAGATAACCATAAACACAGAGATGCAGTGGAAATAATGCTTCATTTCATTAATGTAAAATATTGAAATATGCTTATAAACAACAATGGAAATAAACCGACTAGGGTGATGGTAGCTTATCTCTGAGAAGAGATGTGGTGGCTACATGCCTTTGCACCATGTTACAATGAGGCTCAAAGGCCTATTTATTGTTGAGAAACAATGGAAAACCCTAAACATCCAAAAACCTAACCTTAGAAGATGAAACGCCAAATTGTGGGCCCTATTTGGGTAAAATGGTAGATCAACTTCCCGGGGTCGTGACTTTGGCATATGACCTCTGTTTGATGTGCACAATATCTCATTAGAAAGATCTATCCGATAACTACAACTTTGGGATGAGAAACATTAGCCCGTGCTCCCAGGTTTCCCAAAAAATGTCATTTAGGGCCTCAAAACGGCTCTGGAAGATCAGGACACGAAAAACTACTAATAATAGTAAACTATGCTACAATTAAGGAAATTGAAAAGCTGAAAGAAACAATGGTGGTGGTCCAAGTGGACTTGGCAGGTGGCCACAAATATCCACTTGGATCACCAACATAATTAACACATCATAACAATATTTACCATGATCCCCACCCAATCACTAGGCCAAATAAGCATTGATGCCACTAGATATCTCGACCTACACTGTGGGTAATTTTCATGTCTCTCAGTCTCTCAGGTTTTACCACAATCCAAACCTAGATCACTAGGCCCTAAACCATGACCCACTCTCTAGGCTTTACCGCATATCCCAAACTAAGGATTACTAGGCCCAATGGAGAAAAAACCACCTCTTGGCTTTACCGTATATCCTTCCATTCACCAACAAGGATTTCTACGCCCACCAAGGCAACACAATCTTGGCTTTACTACAACCCACAGTCTGGCTCATGGGTCGATAGGCCCGTGGATTTACTGTGATCCAAAGTCCGGTTTAAGGACCACTAGGTCATGTTCTCTATCATTCAAAGATCCACCCCACTCAGCTTCAAATCCATCTAGCAATCCAACTCAACCAAAAAATGAGAACCCCATCACACCATGGCTATCTAGAAATGGAAAGACTAGGCTAAAAACATTGTTACACTTAGAAAAACCCATGCCACAACAACAAAACAACCACATGCAATACTATGCATAAAAAAGATAACAAGGAAAATAGGCATGAAAATCGATACTTGCAAATAATCCTACTCTAGGTACTTGATCCTGCTTTTCCCTGCTTTATTTTTGCTTCCTCTTGCCATCTTTGGCTTTCTTTCTCCAATGCCAAAATGCTCCAAGAAAGTCTAAGTGTCCAAGAGTGTGAGAGAGAAAATAATGAGAGAGCTCCAAAAATCAACTAACAAAATGTTACCAACTGATCCGCAGAAGCCTTTTGATGAGTGAGGCCTCTATTTTCTTCATTTTCCATTATTTCCCTTCAATTTCCTCCTCACATGCAATCCGTGAACTTTCAACTCCCTTTTCTCTTAATTTCCATTATTTACATAAATAAATGTACCAAAAATTCTATTTTGGATTTCCAAAACCTTAGCCATTTCCTTTGCAAATTTCCTTAGCCATAAACAACCAAATGAACACCCCCTAGGATGTCTTGCTCATTTTTTAGCTAGTAATAAGTGTCCCATCAACCATGGTAATTAATTTTTCCTTTATTAAATTTTATTACATGGAATTTTCACTAGGGATGTTGCAGAACCCTCCCCCTTGGGGAACACCGTCCTTGGTGTTAGACCACACCAAGACCTCATCAAAACCACTGAAAAGAAAACATACTACCCATGGAGCTTTATAACATAGCTCGATGCAGTATTTACAAATGACCGCCCTATTGAAAATCAAACCACCATCATAACAACATGAAAAAATAATGACATGATACCCATACCTCTTATTGGAGCTTTATAACATAGCTCATGGTGATATTTACATCCATATACATAGGCACATATATAAAAGTCATCAAAACATATATTGGAACGTATACCAAATCATATACCAAAATCACACCAAAACACCAAGCCAAAATTGCTTTTCCTCAACTGGAAAACAAGGAAGGATACATAGCCTACATCTAATTTTCCATCTACCATGTAGCTTCCTTGGGCCCAAAGTGCTTCCACTACACTTTAACTTGATCGATTGCTTGGTTACAGATCATGAGAAGCTTTTTATGTAATATACACTAAGGCTCCCGCTGGAATTCTCCATCTAGTTCCACCTACAATACAGATTAGTCAATCACATGATCAACATCCTTAACATACTTCTTAAGAAATGATACAAGGAAAACATCATGGAATTTCACTGTCGAAGGCAGTGCAAGTTGATAGGCTACTGGTCCAATCCTCTCAATGATACTAAAGGGTCCACAAAATTGTGGTGCCAATTTGGTGTGAAAATTCTTGCACTGAAGGAACCCCTACCACAACAAATATGAATTTACATCACCTACTTGATTTCTTAAATTACAATTCATCAAGTTATTCTTCTGAATACTGAAGAAAATTACTTTTGTAGCCTACACTAATTAAATATTTGATCTCATGAAATAGAAAATAGAGCAAAGAACAAGATACATAGGATACACTTATTTTTTGACACAATAGTCCCCAAAAAAACCCAATGTGGGAAAACTAGTGCAACAGTTCTAAGGGTTTATTATTATGCAGGAGAAATATTTGAATACAACTCTAGGATACTCATCTAGAAATCCTTTACAGAGAAAATACTAGTAGAAAATCTGAGTGAGTTTTACCTCAATTCACCCGGCAAAATTTTGGTTGATTCGACACAACACTGGCTAACCTCAGCTCTTTTTGTGATGGATCTATGTCATCCCTACATCAAATTATTTACCCTCTGTGTTAGCTCTCCCAGCTGTTCTGATAGTTCCCGGTAGTTCTGGTAGTTCTTGGAAATTTCGGTGGGTCCCGACAGTTCTGACAGTTCATGTAAGTTCTGGTAGTTCTTGATAGTTTCAACAGTTTTGGTTGTTCCAACATTTCTGGATTTTGTGTGACATGAACCTTTTCTTCTCTTTGCTAGCCTTTCTAGCTCTATGTAGGGACTGCATGGGCCAAGACTGGCCCAACATCAACATTTCCTGGCTACTACAATGCCTCTCCACAAGCTCTCTCCGCCTCTCTGTTGTATTCTCCAGAAATTCATTCTTGCAAATTCTCTCTGAACCTCAACTACAATTACAATATCTCCCCAATTGAATTTCCTCCTAAGAACTTCTCACCTTAGAAAATTGATTTCCTCAATCTCTCTATGTCTCTTTCCAACTGAAACCCAAGCCTCCATTTTATAATTTTCTCTTTGAGTTTTCAACAACCAAGATTAAGTCTCTAATCAACGACTAAGATTAAGACATGGCTTGATATGCCTTCTAGATCATTCTCACCCATATTCTGATTAATACCCATTAATATTTTATTTTCTTTAAGTTTAGACTTAGGAACTCCATTAAAAACATTAATTACTTTAATAAAATACAATCTGAGTTGAATTTCACCAAACAATTTCTAAGTTCTTTAGAACACACGCACCTTAACCTTTCCACGAATTTTGAAGTCTATAAAACTTTCTATACACTCCCTCTTAGACAGGAAAGTGTTGTAGCAATAATGTCCACCTGCATGCTGCTTTGTTTCTGAAGCAGCTCCTTTATGCACTGTTACTGCCACAAACATTGTGTTGTTGCTACTACTACTGTACTTCTGCTTTGTTGAAAAGTGTGCAACAAGAAATGCTAAATTTAGAATGTGCTAAAAATAGCATGTCTAAAAATAGCATTTCTAGGTCCCTTCCTATTTATAGCAGTCCCTAGTCTATCTATAGGAAGTAAAATTAATTTTGGTCTTAACAGCAGTTTGAAATATTAATTAATTAATTCAGTTGAGTTAAATTAATTAAGGAAATTCGAATTTGAAGTCTTTGTGAGCAATGCACATGAGTTTCCTCCACTGATTGAGGGAATAAGCATGAGTTCTATAATGAGAAATCAGTTGACTTAGTTCTAACTAGTCAAGTCCAGTTAGATTATTTTAACAAGTTGTTAAAAATAATAAAATATAGTTTGTTAATGCTTGCATGCATGTGACAACTATTATTTTAGATAACTAAGGATTCACTCATGGATAACTGTTGCATGTCAGTTCTATCAAATACCTAGTTGAGATCAAATGTGGGATAGTGTACTATCAGATGCTTAACTATTTCTAGTAAGTAGTTTTTGCATGGTTGAAGAACTAGTGTTCTCAAGTAATACATAGTTGGACCATTGATTGTTTTTGGTATGTTGGAATTAATAGCATATGCTTTTGCTATTATTTCCTAAGAAAACTATGTAAGGACCATAGGGAAAGCCTATAAAAATAGGGCTTGGGTGGTTCATGAGACATATCTTCATATCTTCATGGTTCATTGAGAACTGAATAGTTTGTGAGAGTTAATGCCTCTTGTATTGTGAAGAGGATTTCCACTTGATTGATAATACATGATTGGAATTTTATGTTGGTGCTTTCCCCTGGATATATCTTGTGTTATGTGTGATTAATTCTCTTGATCAGTAATGCATGTTTCTACTTGATGTTGCTCATGATTTCGATTATGCTTCTGCTTAATGTTTTTTAGAAGTAGAACAAGTATTACGCTTTAGGACATTGCATATATCGATTTGTTTTATAGGTGAAATTTCTACATGGTATTAGAGCACATGTGATCAAGCAAGAACAATATACTAGAAGGAGGAATTTGAAGTTTCTTATTCTTGATATAGATCTCAAGTTCTTATCACATCTATTTCATCGATGGTGTTCAATGGTTTTAGCCCTGAGTATGCCCTTGATGGCAGTTCAAACCATATAGCTTGGAAGGATCGCATGGAGGCAATTTTGGAAGATAATGGTCTTAAGGATTTCATTGATCAAGAAGTCCCTAAGAATACTGACAAGACTAAGTTGGTGGAATGGGGTAAGTGTGTGGCTAGAGCTAGGAGAATTCTCTTGGAGGGTGTTCAAGATCACATAGTCTCAAGCCTCCATGGGAAGGAGTCTCCGTTTGCAATGTGGAAAACATTGAAAGATTTATATCATAATAGTAGTGATCAAAGGAAGTTGGCACTGAAGGACAAGCTTCGAAAGATCAAGTGTGAGAAGGGTGACTCTATTTCTACATTCTTGAACAATCTCACCACCTACAGAGATGAGCTTGCAAGCGTAGGAGTCACTACAGCTGAAGAGGATATGGTGATTCTAGCACTCCTTGGCCTTCCTAAGAGATGGAATAGCTACCAGGACTCAATGAATGGAAGGGGAAAACTTCCAGATTGGGTACGACTATGGTTAGATTTGATGCAGGAGGAGATCAGACAGAGCACTAGGGATGGAGATTCTTCATCAAAACATGATGATGAAGAGAACTTGTCTTTAGCTTCTAAAGCTAAGAAAGGGAAAGGGAAGGCATACCATTCCAAGTCTTCTCAAGGAGGGAATAAGTTTGACAAGTTGAAGGTGAGATGCTTTCATTGTCATGAGTTGGGTCATTATGCTAATAATTTCTCAAAGAGGAAGTCCAAGAAGAAAGGTTCCTCCAAGGAATCTGATGGTGATGCACTAGCTTCAGAGTTTGAGATGGATTTCTTGCTTATTGCATGCATGGTTTCATCCAGAATGGGATGTGTTTGGTATTTGGACAGTGGATCTTCTTTCCACATGTCAGGTGACAAGAATATTTTCAGTACTTTGGAGGAGAAGGATCTCTAGATACGGATCAAGATGGACGGTGACAGAAAGTACTGTGTCTCAGGTAGAGGTACAATTATGTTTTAGAGGGAGCATGGTTCTCCCCTCACTCTTTCTAGTGTTATGTATGTACCGGGGCTAAAAAGAATCTTGTGTCTATTGCTATGCTTGAGGATAAAGGATATGATGTAGTCTTTAGTTTGGGAAAGGTTTTACTAAGGCATATCGGCAATGGATAGACCAAATAGATTGGGATTCGAATTAAGTATCTCTACAAGTTACAAGTAGAAGATTGTGTTGCTCTCATTTCCAAGGCAGAAGTGGTGCATGGCCAATATATTGGTGAGTTATGGTGTAGGAGACTGGGCCACTTGCATCATGGGGCCTTGAAGATCATGCAACAAATTTCTATCAGATTACCCAAGTGCAAACCGGGTCAGACAAGCACATGCAAAGGTTGTACTCTGGGTAAGTATGTGAAGGCTTCCTTCCATGATCGGGATGGTAGAGTAGGAGCAGTTTTGGATTGATTTCATTCAGATGTATGTGGGCCCTTCTCTACAACCTCCACTATGAAGCAAAGGTACTTTGTTATTTTTATAGATGATTTTTCTCGTAGATGTTGGATCTACTTCATGTAAAAGAAGGATCAAACCTTCTTGAAGTTTTGTGAGTTCAAAGCTTTGTTAGAGAAAGAATCAGGGAGGAAGATAAAGGCCTTGTGGAGTGATAACGGTGGAGATTATGTTTCCCAGAAGTTTAAAGACTTCTGTGCTTTAGAAGGAATTAAACGGGAACTCACGGCACCTCATAAACCACAACAGAATGGGGTGGCCAAAAGGAAGAATAGATCTATTTTGGGAGTAGCTCGAGTGATGCTGCATGACCAAAGCCTACCACTTCATCTGTGGGCTGAGGCATGCAATACAACAATGTATCTTCAGAATAGATGTCTTCATCATATTTTGGGGATGAAGACACCTATAGAGGCTTTTTCAGGGAAGTGGCCAGATGTGAGTCACTTCCGTATCTTTGGATCACCAGTTTACTATCATGTGACCAAAGATGCCTGAAAGAAGCTAGACCCAAAAATTGAGTTGGGAATACTTGTGGGGTATACGGATACACCTCACAACTATCAGGTGTTTCTGCCTACCAATCAGAGGACAATAGTGCACATGGATCTGAAGTTTGATGAGCAGCGAGCCATGCGAGAGTCACTTGAGAGGGAGCTCAAGCTACATGGTGATGATGAGGAACTACTAGTTCCTAAGGAGGAGGAGCCTCCTGATGATGTGGAGCAGCCGCATGCAGAGATTCCAGTGGTGGAGATCACCACTACTGGAGAGTCTTCTAGAGAGGGGTGAAAATTCTCTCAGGAAGTTGATAGATTGATGCAGCATGTGAGAGAGAATGTGGGGCAGCCATCCTCTCATCGTAGATAGAGGAGATCTCTCGATAGATACACTGGCTACATGGCTCTGGTTGGGGAGTGTGTAGTGACCGAGCCTTCTTCTTTTCAGGAGGCATTGCAGCAGCCAGTTTGGATGGATGCGATGGTAGAGGAGTATGATTCTATCATGAGGAACAGTGTATGGGATGTTGTTCCTAGACCGGGGGACAAGTCAATGGTTACTTCACGATGGCTTTACAAGGTAAAGCAGGTAGTGGATGGCAGTATTGAGAAACATAAGGCAAGATTTGTTGCCCGTGGTTTCTCACAGGTTGAGGGGATTGACTATGATGAGACCTTTGCTCCTGTTGCAAGGTACTCATCGATCAGATTGATTCTAGCACTATCAACATAGATGGGTTGGAAGATCGATTAGATTGATGTGAAGACATCTTTCCTCAATGGGGAGATTGAGGAATAGGTATACGTTGAGTAGCCTAAAGGATTTGAGACCTTCCATCGTGAGTCACATGTGTGTTGTCTCAAGAAAGAATTGTATGGGTTGAAGCAAGCACCCCGTGCTGGGTATACCAGGATCGACAGCTATTTCACCGGGTTGGGCTTCACCAAGAGAGAAGCGGATGCGAACCTCTACCACATCATTGTAGATGGTAAGCTATTGATTATTGTACTTTATGTTGATGATCTAATTTTGATAGGTGATGATGATTTGATCAAGTCTTGCAAGAAGGATATTGCAAGAGAGTTCGAGATGAAGGACATGGGCCTCATGCACTACTTTCTAGGCATGGAGGTGTGGCAGAGAGATGGGGAAGTATTTTCTTCTCAAGGCAAGTATGCCAATGAGATACCGAGGCGCTTCCACACGGATATGTGCAAGCCCATGGAGACTCCTCTAGCAGGTAACTAGAGGAAGGAGGATGCTAATTCAAGTGAGGTAGTAGTTGCTAAAGTTTATTGGTAGCTTGTGGGTTCACTCATGTATCTAGTGAACACATGACCAGATTTGTGCTTTGCAATGAACCAGCTGAGTCAAGCTATGGTTAAGCCAAAAAAGTTATTTTGGAAGGTGGAAAAGAATGTGCTGAGATATCTTAGAGGCACTACATAGTATGGATTATGGTACAAGTGGATAGAGGGAGTGAAGCTCCAAGGCTTCACAGATGCAGATTGGGCAGGTAGTCCATTAGATAGGAAGAGCACTTCTAGAGGGATCTTCAACCTTGGGTTAGTTGTAGTTTCTTGGTATAGCTGGAAACAAAGATCAGTTGCACTTAGCTCAACAGAGGTAGAGTACATGGCAGCAAGTCAGGCTGCATGTGAGGCCATCTGGATGTGGAAGATCCTAGTGGGATTGTTTGGTTAGATGATGGATCTGACAGTGGTATATTGTGATAATCAGAGTTGCATTAAACTCTCTGAGAATCCAGTGTTTCATGACAGGTCCAAGCATATAGATATCTGCTATCATCATCTACGGGATTGTGTGGTCAAGAGGATCATGATGTTGTAGTATATTTCGACCGAGGAATAGGATGCAGATATTTTGACAAAGGCATTGTCAAAGGGCAAGTTTGAGTTCCATAGAGATAGGATTAGGGTTGCTGATAATCCCTTTCTTGTTGAGAGGGAGTGTTGAAAAGTGTGCAACAAGAAATGCTAAGTTTAGAATGTACTAAAAATAGCATAGCATGTCTAAAAATTGAATTTATGGGTCGCTTCCTATTTATAGAAGTCCCTTGTCTATTTATAGGAAGTAAAATTAATTTTGGTCTTAACAACAGTTTGAAATATTAATTAATTAATTCAGTTGAGTTAATTAATTAAGGAAATTCGAAGTTGAATTATTTGTGAGCATGCACATGAGTTTCCTCCACTGATTGAGGGAATAAGCATGAGTTCTATAATGAGAGAATCAGTTGACTTAGTTCTAACTAGTCAAGCGCAGTTAGATTATTTTAACAAGTTGTTAAAATAATAAAATATAGTCTTTTAATTCTTGCATGCGTGTGGTAACTATTATTTTAAATAACTGAGGATTCGATCATGGATAACTGTTGCATGTCAGTTCTGTCTGAGACCTAGTTGAGATTAGATGTGGGACAGTGTACTATTAGATGCTTAACTATTTCTAGTAAGTAGTTTTTACATGGTTGCGGAACTAGTGTTCTCAAGTAATACGTAGTTGGACCATTTGTTTTTTTTGGTATGTTGGAATTAATAGCATATGCTTTTGCTATTTTTTCCTAAGAAAACTATGTAAGGACCATAGGGAAAGCCTATATAAACATGGCTTGGGTGGTTCATGAGACGTATCTTCATTTCTTCATGGTTCATTGAGAACTGAATAGCTTGAGAGCTAATTCTTCTTGTATTGTGAAGAGGATTTCCACTCGATTGATAATACATGGTTGGGGTTTTATGCTGGTGCTTTCCCCTGGATATATCTTGTGTTATGTGTGATTAATTCTCTTGATCAATTATGCATGTTTCTACTTGATGTTTCTCATGATTTCGATTATGCTTCCGCTTAATGTTTTGTAGAAGTAGAACAAGTATTATGCTTTAGGACATTGCATATATGGGTTTGTTCTACAGGTGAAATTTATACATGCTCATGACACTGACATTGACACTACTGGATCTATACTACATCTCCCTATCAAACATTGCATTTGCTATGCTGCTAGCATTGCCACTGCTAACATTGCATTCATACTGAAACTCAGTTTCTGAAAGAAGAAACTGTAAAATATCAAAAATTAGTTGAACTTAACTGTGTTTAGTATAATACAATGGAATTTGGAATCTGACCTCTGCTAATTCTAACCCTCTAAATCTTTTATGCTGCTATTGACTACTACACGTTGCCAACTGTACTACTGCCAACCTTGCTCTGCACTGATCATTCTTTGTTCCCCAGCTACTGCATTTTCCTCCAAACACTCAACAACATCATCTGACACTAAGTCCATCTCACTACTACTGAATCTTGGGCTCTTGTAGCAAGGAATTGGTCCAAGAGGTGGACTCCTCAATGATCCTTCCCATATGTAGACCTTTCGAACTACAACTCTGAATCTACCCACCTCCCTCTTGGAGATGCGCTACCATCTCTGCCAAATAGAAATGTCAAATGACCTCCTCTATCCTCTAGACACCACTTAGATTGTCCTATGCAGACCCTGCTAGAAATTGTAGATCTGCCCCTCTTCGCTGTTGTTCAACAAGTGAAAATTCAAACTCCTTAGCTGGAAGTCCTCTAAGGAGAAAATTCCCCTTCTATGTATCTTCGCTCTTTTCCAGTGGATTTCTTCCCCGACAAAAATTGTACCCTTTAAGCACTGTGTTGAGGCTTTGCATCACTCCCTCTACCTCTACAAACTCACATACTAGAAATCGTACCTCTTTGTCGTCTCACTCAGAGAGAGATTTCCTCGAATCTGCTTCCCGACAGGGACTGTGCAATCCCTTCAAGGGGATTCAAATTGTTGCCAAGTGCAGCTTTCAGCCTCATTGGTCAACACTAGATTTTCTCTTCTTGCTTCAAAATCAATGCTTTGATACCAAGTGAAAATTCCTACACTGAAGGAACCCCTACTGCAGCAAATCTAATTTTACTTCACTTGATTTCTTAAATTACATTCATCAAGTTATTCTTTTGAATACTGAAGCAAATTACTTATGTAGCCTACACTAATTAAATATTTGATCTCATGAAACAGAAAAAAGAGCAAAGAACAAGATACATAGGACACACTTATTTTTGGACACAATAGTCCCCGGAAAAACCCAATGTGGGAAAACTAGTGCAGCAATTCTAAGGATTTATTATTATGCAGGAGAAATATCTGAATACAACTCTAGGATGTTCATCTAGCAACCCTTTATAGAGAAAATACTGGAGGAAAATTTGAGTGAGTTTTACCTCACCTCAACTGACATAATTTCAGCTGATCTCGCACAAGACTGGCTAACCCCGACTGTTTCTGCATTTTCTTTACATCAACCTTGTGTCACCTTCTATTCTCTCTCCATTAGCTCTCCCGGTTGTTCTGGAAGTTCTCAGTAGTTTCAACAGTTCTGGTAGTTCCTAGCAGTTCTGGTTGTTCTGGCAGTTTTGGACTCTGCATAATAAGCAACGTTTCTGCTCTGCACTGGCCCTTATGGCTCTATGTAAGGACTACATGGGCCTATATTGGCCCATCATTAACCTTTCCTGGCTACTATGCTACCTCTCTGCAAGCTCTCTCCACCTCTCTGTTGTATTCTTTAGAAATTCCTTCTCATGGATTCTCTCTACCCCTCAGCTGCAAGATCCCCCCAATCGATTTTCCTCCTGAGAACTTCTCACCTTAGAAAATCGATTTCCTCAATCTCTCTCTATGTGTTTTCAAATGAACCTGAAGCCTCCATTTTATACCTTTCCTAGTGAGTCTTCAATGGGCGAGATTAAGTCTCTAATCAACGACTAAGATTAAAACATGACTTGATCTGCCTTCTAGATCATCTCACCTATATTTTGATTAATACCCATTAATATTTTCATTTCCCTAAGTTTAGACTTAGGAACTCCATTAAAAATATTAATTGTTTTAATAAAATATAATCCGGGTGGAATTTCACCAAACAGTTTCTGGTTTTTTAGAACTCATGTTCCTTATCCTATCCACCAATAATCAATGCTAGAGCACTTCTGATGCTACCAAATACTAACACTTGGCACACGATCCAATGTACAAGGACCTCTTATTTGATTTGATGTGCAATTACATCTATTCCCCAACTCAGAACTCCTTGAACAACATGTTCCTATTTGCATAACTCTTCTGCCTATCCTGTGCTACCTTTGGATTTTTCTTTATAACCTGCATTTCCAGTTCCATGTATGCCAACATCTCCGGTACAATCAATACCCTTTTAACCGAATCACTCCAACTAATGGGAGTATTGCAATTCTACCCATACAATGCCTCAAAAGGACTCATACTCAATGACTCTTGATAACCGTTGTTGTATGTGAACTCTACCAAGGGGAGATACTCTTCCCACTTCCATTATTGATTCATCACATAAATCCTCAACATGTCCTCAAATATCCTATTTACCCTTTATGTCTATCCATCTGTCCGTGGACGATAAGCTGTGATGAATGCCAATTCTATGCCCAAATCTGCAAATAACTCCTTCCAAAACTTGGAAGTTAACTTTGCATCACTGTCTGACACAATATTCTTCTAAACACCATGCAATTTGACCACATCTCTGATGAATACCTATGCCACATCACTTTCTGAGAATGTAGACTTCACCGGAATGAGATGTGCAACATTTGTTATCCTATCCACAACAACCATGATGGAATCATGTTGTCTCACTGTCTTCAGAAACCCTGTGATGAATTCCATGGAAATGACCTCCCATTTCCACTCTAGAACCACAATCAGTTGTAGTTGTCCACTTGGATGTTTACACTCTACCTTTAATCGCTGACAACCAAAACACCTAGCCACAAACTCTGCTACATACTTCTTCAAATTTGGCCAATAATATAATTTATTCACTGTAGTCAATGTCTTATGATAACCTGGGTGGCCTAAATAAGGTTTTTCATGAAACTCTCTTAAGATCACTTTATTGAGATTGCTACTATCAGGTACATATATCCTATCTTTCAATTTGACCAATCCATCAATTATAAGACAATAATCCATATCTTGTGCACCTGCCTGTGTGCCTATAATTGTACCTTTTCTTGTATTTGTACTTCCATCTGTACCATTACCACTACCTATACCAGTACCTTCACTTGTACCTATACCTGTACTACTACCTATACCTATACCACTACCTGTACCTATACTTGATCTCGAAATCAAACTCACTAATCGTGGCCAACCATATAGCCTACCTAGAATTTAGATTTGGCTGGTCAAATAAATATCTCAACCAATATGATTACTAATAAGTAGAAATCTCCTTCCAAGAAGATAGGTTCTCCACACCTTCAATGGATGTATGATCATTGTTAACTCAAAATCATGTGTTGGGTAGTTCTACTCATGCTCATTCATTTTCTGCAACTCATAACATACCACCTATCCATCATACATAAGGACTCCACCAAGTCCTCTCTTGTAAGCATATGTGCATACTACAAAATCTTTTTCTAGATCTGCAATCTGTTGCATTGGTGCATGTGTCAACAACTACTTAAGCTTCTCAAAACTAGCCTCACACTCCTCTTTCCATTAAAACTTCTTATCTTTCCTTTTGGAATGATGCAATAGGATAAGCAACATTACAGTAGTTCCTGATGAACCTTCTATAATAGCCTACCAACCCCATGAAATATCTCACCTCACCCACACTCTTAGGAGCTACCCACTCCATGATGGCTCTTATTTTCTCTGGATCTACTGCAATTCCCTCCTTGGACACAACATGCCCCAAGTAATGTACCTCAGTCTAAAAGAAACTACACTTGTTGAGCTTAGCATACAACTGATTCTCCATAAAAAACCTCAACACTACTGTTAAATTCTCGACATTATCTTCCTCATTTTTAGAATATACCAATATGTCATCAATGAACACAATAACAAACTTATCCAAATACCGATGCAACATACTATTTGTCAAGCACATAAATGTAGTTGTGGCATTAGTTAAGCCAAATGGAACTACAACAAACTCATAATTCCCATACCTAGTCCTGAACGCTTTCTTGTAAATGTCCTCCTCTTTGTTGTGTAATTAATGGTATCTAGGTCTCGGATCAATCTTCAAGAACGCTACTACTCCCTTCAACTGATCAAACAAGTCATCAATCCTTGGAAAATGGTACCTTTTCTTGATGGCCATTTTGTTCAACTACCTATAGTCAATGCATAATATGACAGTACCATCTTTCTTCTTCACAAATATTACAATTTCACCCCATTGTGATACACTTGGCCTAATGTATCCATTGTCCAACACTTCCTTCAACTGTAGCTTCAACTCAACCAACTCAAGTTTGCTCATCTTGTAAGGTGATTTTGATGTTAGAGTTGTGCCTCACACTAACTCAATAGAAAAATCTACCTCCTTGTGAGGTGGAAACTTTGTAATGTCCTCAGGAAATATAACTTGAAACTACTACAAAATTGGGTACCTTCTCAATAACATTTGCATCCTCAACCTCCTTACCCTTGTCACTATAAATGTCCATTGTGAATAACATAAATCCTTTCTTGGGACTACGCTTTTCTTACATAGTTGTCACCATCCTAACTGATGTGGCTTTCTTCTTACCCTGCAAGACTCTTGGTTCTCCATTGTCATCAACACACTCAATGGATTTGTCATAACAGTCTACCTTGGTTCTATGAAGATACAACCAATCCATTCCCAAAAACATATTGTATGATCCCAACGGTAATACATTTAGATGTGCTGTGGTAGACATACTATTTAAATAAAATGCACAAGCTCTTACCAAATGATGAACTCGCTTCTTTGTACCTATAACCAACTCCACTAACCAAGACTCTGCATGCAATTCCTTACTCAAAACACACTTATCCACCAAGTCAGGACTAAGATAGCTATAATTAGATCCAGGGTCAATAAAAATAAAAATAACTTGATCACAAATCTTACTGTCCATCTCAATAATAGATGCTTGATGGTCTACCTACCTATGGTCCACTGTTGCATAGATACTCAGAATAATTTGACAAACATCCCCAATAATTAGTGCCTCATATGCACTATATATCTGAGGTATACCACCCTGATTCTATGGAAAATCTCCCTTAAGGTGTTCCTTGCCACATGTTCAACACTCCAACTGACCAGTACCAACACCTCTATGCTGTTGTTGCAACTCATGTCCCTGTCTAGTTGCATTAAACCTCTTTTACGATGTCACATTTTCTTTCTCATATGCATGTTGAGGCCTTGTCCTCTTAGAATTCCATTTACCTTTACTTTTGTATTTTCCCTTCCATCCTTGCTAAGATTTATTATTATGCTTTAATTGTTAATAGAAATGCTTCAATTTCCCAATAACTTCCTCAAGTGACCGAGGCTCATCATACTCAATTTGATATCTAAATTTTAATGGGAAACCACTGACAAATCTCTAAACTTTAGCCTTCTCATCAGTAAGATATGGTAAATACCTCAATATCTCAAGAAACTTGGTTGTGTAATCTTCATTTGTCATTTATCCCATCTTTAGCTCATAGAATTCTTTGGCTTAATTGTCGTAGTACCTCTCTGACTAGTACTTCTTCCTTAAAAGCCTCTTGAACTCCTTCCAACTCAAATCATTTGTCTTAATGTCTCTGACCCACTTACAATCTTCTCACCAAATATCTACTTTACCTTTCAAGCTGAAGATCACTACTCTGGCCTTCATCTTATTTATGTAATTATGAAACTCAAAGAATTTGTTCATCCCAAGTATCCAAGCCTCTGCGTCTTCCAGATTATTCATATCTCCATAAAAATTAGGTGGTTTTGCTTTCTTAAACTCATATGGTAAGTATCCCCTATCTTTCCTTCTATAAGGATGATAGCAATGACGATCATGATGTCTATCAGAACCAGAACTAGAATAGTACCTATATCCATTGCCTCTCCTATCCGGAGTATCCAAAAACTTGCCATCTTTCACTGTGTTAGATCTATCCAATCTGTGTCTACTAGGATACCTAATGCCATATTCCCCATTAGTTCTATCCTCATGTCCATGGCTTATCTGAAGTTTCCGTTATCCCTGCAAGTCTGATAAACTCTGAAGGAGTATAGCAATAACCTCTACTTATTTCTCTTGTGCCTATATGACTCAATCATTATCTACCTTACAACTCCTTATCTCTTCCTTCAAGCTTCTCAATGTGTCTGAGAAATCATAAGAGTGCCCCACACCATACTGCACATCTGATTCATAGGGATTTTCTATGTAGTCTACTACCTTGCTATCCATTTGATCTCTTTCCTGCAATGCATAATATGTTAGATAAACCAAATCATAATAAATCAATGTACCTTAGTATAATTTGGGGAGGATACCTTGTTTTCAAGATCATTAAATCAATGCGATACATGTATATCATAAACATAAAAACATATAGAAATACACAAATAGATGTATCAACACATAAACATCACTCTAGTTAGGGTCTAGTCATTAATGCAAGGCCATATCAACAATTCATGCTATGACCTCATGCATGAAAACAACCATTATTCCATTGTACACATTGCCACATGCAACCATCAATAATGCATAAGCAATGCCAAATCAACTACACATACACATAGACGAATGTAATCTAGCATAAGTGATCAATTCTTGTAACCAACCTACAAAATGATATATGTAATCAAACCTACAAGAATGTAGCCTAACATACAAGGATGTAAGTAGGTGACATATAATAACATGTAAGTGACATGTAACAATATGTAACCAATCATATACTCATGATGATGCATTCCACAAACTCAACATCAAGTTCCTCATGAAAACCTTAATACCATCATGATCAACATCAAGAAAATGTAAAAAGCACATAGAATTCAAGTGTAGCAGACACACATCCAAGTGACATGCATGCATCACCAACACACACCGCCCATCCAGTTTGAGGAGTCTAACATCTCTGATATCAATCTATAGCACCCTCCTCCCACATCTACCCAAGTAACTAGCCAGCCGAGGTAAACATGTGACGAGAGGCTACTGTGATTGGATTCAAGCTCCTATGTGACCTTAAGGAAGTGGAATCAACGAAATACATTAACCAACCTATCCACATCAGCAAAAAAAACCTTAGGATACATGTTAGCCACTCAGACATCTTGTCCCTAGGTGCTACTGATGTTATGGACATATTAAGCCTCAGTCACTCTCATGCTATAGGCATGATAGCATCCAAAAACCCAAAGTCAGTCTCACAGGCCTGCCTGGTAACATCTAGAGACCTAATTTACTTGTCTTATGCTTGCAACCTTGGTATTTGGGCCACTTTTTTAGGCCCAAATCCCAGGTCATTGCCTAGAATGGAATGATAACTTAGGAGCAATAAAAGAATAGGGAAACAATGATTCAAAAGAAATATGTTAAACAAGACCTTAATCAGACCCCTACTAGCCATGCCAGGGATTTCATCAAACATATCTTAAACATGTAACCTAGAGGTGTAAACAACAAAATTAAGTGTAGGGATATCCTACTTATCTGAGAATCACTATGAACCATTGTTCCCTCATGCCATTTGCTGCATTACCATCTATTAGGCCATATAATGGCTAAGCCAAATCTCTCTTCATCCATTCACCCTCGTGCCATATTCCATGCATGAATGTGGGACTCAAGCCAAAATAACCAACTAGGGAATACCAAGGCTAAACCACCTCACCCTCATTAATAAAAACCAAGCTTTACTATATTCCATCTCCAATCACTAGGCCAACATAATGAACACATCATAATAGGCTTTATCGTGATCTCCACCTGATCACTAGGTCATACAAGCATGAATGCCACCGGATTTATCCATCTACACTGTGAGGAATTTTCATGTCTCTTAGTCTCTCAAGATTTACTACAATCCAAACCCATATCACTAGGGCCTAAATCGAGACCCACTCTCTAGGATTTACCACATATCCGAAACTCGATATTACTAGGCCCAATGAAGGGAAAACCACCTCTTGGCTTTACCGTACATCCTTCCATTCACTGGCAAGGATTCCTAGGCCCACTGAGGCAACACAATCCTGGCTTTACCCAACCCACAGTTTGGATTAGGCTAGTGGATTTACCTTGATCCACAGTCCAGTTGATGGAAAACTAGTCCATGTGCTCTATGATTCAGAGATCCACCCTACTCAGCTTTGAATCCATCCGGTAATCCATCTCAACCAAAACATGAGAACCCCATCACACCATGGCTATCTGGAAATGGTAAGGCTATGTTGAAAACACTATAACACCTGGAAAAACCCATTCCAAAACAACAAAAGAACCACATGCAATACCATGCATGCCAAATATAGCAAGGAAAATATAGATGAAAATCGATACCTACAAAGAATCTTGTTGTAGCTTCTTGACCCTGCCTTTCCCTTCTTGATCTCTTATTCTTCTTTCCTTCTTTTTCTTTCTTGCTCCAATGCCAAAATTCTCCAAGAAACTCTAAGCGTCCAAGAGTGAGAGAGAGAATAATGAGAGAGCTCCAAAACTCAACTAACAAAAGGTTACTAATTGATCCACATAAGCCTTTTTATGAATGGGGCCTCTATTTTCTTCATTTTCCATTATTGTCCTTCAATTTCCTCCTCACATGCAACACATGACCTTGCACCTCTCTTTTCTCCTAATTTCCAATATTTTCATAAATAAATGTGCCAAAAATTTGACTTTTCCTTCCCAAATCCTTATCCATTGCCTTTGCCAATTTCCTTAGCCATAAATAACCAAATAAGCACCCCCCTAGGATGTTTTGCCCAACATTCAACTTGAAATAAGTTTCCCATCAACCGTGGTTATTATTTTTGGAATTATAACTTTTATTACATGGAATTTTCACTAGGGTTGTTTGATGCAGGGTCAACCTGCAAAACCCAGAAGCTTTAAACTCTGTCTATGCATATAACCATGCATTGCAATACATAGTAAATCCAGCATATTATCCCTGATAAATTTTAAAAGCTCTGAAAGTTCCAGACAATACATATGCACACAAATCACTGAAATAATTAATTAAGAAATAAATTATTTACAAGAGAAATCATGGCCTATTCATGGCCTCTTCTTCTTCATACTCACTCATTCTCTCTCAGTCTCTCTCTCTCTTCAATTCCTTTGAGGCTTCATAATTTATAAAACTTAGCATGATCTAAAAATCCTAAAATCACTCAACTAAAAGCTCCTTAACTCTACATGCAATGCATACATATGGCAAAAGCATCTTGAGGCCTTTCCATTTTTCCCTGTTCTAAAATAGAAAAGCTTCCTTATCACTTAATGATCCTCATCCATTTCTTTTATGCCTAAAATATCTCCTAGTTTTATTTATTTATTTTGACAATATCTAATTAATCACACTTAAAATCCTAAATATTAAACTGACTTGGAATTTAGGAAACTAATTCCACAAATGCATGACCCCCTATGTCTATTATTTACAATAATTTCCTTTTGGGCTGGATGCTCCCACATCAGACTCCCAAGGTAGAAAAATTCATGATCTCCTGATCATGTGTTTAGATCTATGTTTCCCTGGATCCCATATCTTGTGCTGCAAGTCATCATGTGCTATTGCTTGCTGCCTTTCTCCAGGTTTCCATATCTTATGCTGCCTTGCTCCACTCACTGTGCTCTCGCAATCTTCTGTTGTCTTCCTTTTTCTGCTTCTCTTTTGTTTCACTGCTGCTGGTCTCTTCCGGGATTCCTTCATCATCATCTGCCTCATCCTCTCAGTTTCTCTGTCTAATAGATGTTAGGACCCCACTATGTATCATTTTTGCTACATATTTTGATACCACTTTACCCTTATAACCATGAATCCCAGTATCATTTTCATTCGCTTTTTCCCAAGGTATACAAAAACCTCTTCTTTATTATATGATTAATCTGTTTTGCATTTAATTCCATAATACTCTTATATTTTATCAGTTGAAGTGCATCATTGCTAATACAAATCCAAAGGTTGCAGATAAGCATATGTGGCCGTTGCTGAAACAGCTGACTCAGTTGCTGAAACAGCTGACTCAGTTGCTGAAACAGCCGTCAAACACGCAAATTCCGTTGACCGTAATTTGCGATTCTGGAAGAACCTTTCGAGGAATGATGGAAGCAGTTCAAAGAAATGATTACCTGGATTATCCTGAAGATAGCATTTTTGTTATCTCTGTTGTAACAGTATTCTGCGTATGAGGAACTGAATGATCCTGTTTTGGGAAAAAGAACAGATTGAAGATTTGTTTTGATGTAAATTGTAAATGATGTCTCCTCTTTAAAAAGAGGAGACATCGTCATTAGAAGGGGTCGATCAGTCAGTCAGTGATTGTAACAGGAGAAGAGCATACTGTGTAAAGACTGGAGCTAGTCTCCATTTATAATATATCAGTGACTTTGACAGATGAATAAATTTTCTTCTTGATTGTTTTAATTTAATTCTTTCTCCCGGGGAATCTTGTGAGAAGGAAAGGGCCCGCCTTCCTCACAAGATTCGCCCATTAGTTCGTGTAATCTGTTTAAATCGTTTATATGGTTGCACTTCATTCTGATCCTGTTGTTAGACTCTGGTTACATAGATTGAATACTACTCTGTTCCCTTAGCAACTGCATGTATTGAATGTTTGCACTCGTAGGAATTGAG